>CAJQZN010031403.1:2399-14704 GCA_907164685.1 Colias eurytheme | reverse complement strand
AGATGGTAAATCTTCAAGAGATGAACGACTATAAATCTGGAGATCATATCCAGTGGAGATATATATATATATATATCCAGTGGATCGGCGATAACTACCGATATATCGGCTTGCCGATTATATCCGCCGAAATATCGGTATCGGTATCGTTACATCCCTATTATTCACCATATAAAATAAATAAATACTTGTTATATAATATGAAATCAAGAGGTAAGTAAATGATTCCTGGGTCTGGTGCTTCCCGTCCTGGGTTTGATTGAAGATGAAGAAAAAAATGTCTCGGTCTGGCAGGACACCGAACGCTGATCACCTACTCGTCCTTAAAAGTAAATCGATCAGTGAAAAAGACTTCACTACCAATATGACGAACATGCATGGGTGTTGAAGCATAAATAATTGATAGATTTTTCAAGCTTTTACAATAGCAAGCTATTCCACAACACAAGCCTTAATTGAGCTTACTGTGGGACTAAGTCGATTTGTTTAATAATTGTGTAATAATAATAATTAAAACTCATGTAGATTACTATATTTGGTAGAAATAAAAGATAACGATTCTGAGCATGTAGAATAATTTTTGAGATCGTTGTTTGCAGTAAGTTGCTTCGATAGACACATTATAACAATTCTAACACATACTCAGCTTACACACACCTCAGCTTATACATTCCTCACACCACACACACACACGTACGGCCGGCGGGGCCACAAAAGCCCCGACCTTAATCCGATATAATCGAATAACGATATCGATTCACAAACGCTCCACATTCAATCGTGTGTGAAATCGATTCGGCACATGTCACCGCGCCCGCCGCGTCGTACGGTCAAGCGCGTACCGCGTGCTAACTGTACCTACCTACTTGGTGAACTAAAAAATTAATATGTATATCACTTTATTGTACACCCAACGCACAAACGCACAACGCACCTTGCACACCAATCTGTAAATGTAAAAAAAGAATCCCTATTTCCCTTGGTCCCAGCATCACGCGTGAACGGCTAGACCGATTTTGATAATTCTTGACATGAAAGTTGCATTTTAATACAGCTTAAAGGTACTATAACCTTCACGGGTTTGACAATTTACTAATACGGGGAAGTCTGACGCAATAATAAGCTTTTTTTGTACACCAAACGATGTTATAATATTGCACACCAATCATTGTTCTTATCAACAACAGGAAACAAGCCTTTTTCCACATACTTGTCTCTAAAATACCATCGACATATAACACGGCTCTCACAATCAATCAATCAACCAATCAATCAATCAGAAAAAACCACCTCACCAATCACCAACCCATCAAACATTCTTATCTCTGTACAAATAATATAAAGCTGACGAGTTTGTTTGAATGCGCTAATCTCAGGAACTACTGGTTAATATTTTCTGCGGTAGCTGCTGGATACCTATCCAAATTTATGGAGCAGCAATGAATAATAAATATCGTTAAAAAATTAAACTAAATCACAATTTAGGTAATACGACAAAAAAATTGTATTGTCACCGGTTCTTGGCAACTTAAGTGTACAAAGATTAGATATATACGAAGTTTGAATTAAAACTGCCCGTTTAAGGGTACGCGCAGACAGAGAGCGTTCTGCGTTCCGCGTTCTGCGTTCTGCGTTCCGCGTTCTTTGTAATGTGAAGGATCTATAGCGCCGGCGCACACAGAACGCAGTTAGACCGCGGCGGTCATTCGGAACGCTTGCGTTCTCGCGTTCTCTGTACAGAATTACAAAGAACTCGCGTTCTCGCTATGGCTGGTCCGTCTTCTCCAATTGGTATCTTGTTTTTCTATTTCAGATTTTACATAGTCATGTAAGTCATTGAAGCTATTTATTGACATTCGAAAATAAATACAAAATCTCTCTTCATCTTGAAGCAGCTCAGGGATAAGAATACTAAATTCTCCCATATCATCTCGTTTCGTGTTGATAGGGTGTACCCAACATTTTCTACTTTTTTTGACTCCTCTAGACTCCACAAAAAGCAAGGCTTCATCTTCGGAAGATGAACTTTCGAGAGGCATGTTTCACGTGCGGAGAGTCACGAAATAGAACGCAAATGTCTTGAACGGCTCCTGTGTGCGCTAGAACGCAGAACGCAGAACTGACGAACGCAGAACGCAGAACGCGGAACGCAGAACGCTGTATGTCTGCGCGTAGCCTAAAACTTTAAAGTGGGTCAAAAGCGTGTCTAATGCAAACATACAGGTAAAGCTTACAAAAGCGTGTTAAAAATGCGGGTGATACCGCGCCGCACAACTAGGTCCACAGCAATCCACAAGAGCATTCAATCACCACTCGTCATTGACACCATGGGGTCAGCTGCGGGTTCAACGACCTGCGCGCCATGTGAGACGTCAATTACATCTTATTGTTTATGGGCGCCTAGTACTCGTACCTCCAGCGCTTATAAGGAAACGTCCTCCCACGGACGACGACACGCGACATGACGATTTTTTTATATATATTAATGATGGGGACAATGGGACGAGTTGAATGGATGTGAAATTGAATTGGACAGTTGAAACTTGAATAGAAAGAGTGCAAAAAATGTTACAATCAAACTACGTAGATACAGCCACTCGCCCCGGCTACTCCCTTGGTGAGTTGGTGGTAACTAATACAAAATTTTACCAATGACAATTAGAAATACATAGGTTAATACTTTCAAAATAACTTCACATTTTCATTACATAGTATAAACATTCATTGTTTACATTTACACATCTATATTAAGTATCAATTATTCTGGTCGTCTATTTATTCATATAATATTATGTACGTATTTCACAGTGATTCCTTCATTCGTTTTAGACGATTTTCCACTATAATAGTATGTGCAATCAAACGCATGTGAGAATCATCAGTAAACTGTCAATATGGCACACAAATATATAATCTGAAGTCACTGTAAATAAGCGTAGAGCAAACATCTGCTGAATATAAGCAAATACCTACATCAAGCAGTAACGAAAAATATTATAATTTACGAAAAGTACCGACTTTCCCTAATCATTTACCGTTTCACTTTCTTGGAAGTCATTAAAATAAAAAAAAATAAAAACAATAACTGTAAAAACGCCGTTATGCGTGAATGTACTTGCACTATTTGAAAATGGAAATTAGGCCGAACGTCGAACGCTGGCCGTTTTCGAGTAAAATTAAAAAAAAAAATGGTGATAATTTCAAATTTAGAACGGGCGGAAGCGCATTCCTTGCTCGCGCGTCGTCTATTTCGGTCGTGTTCGCGCGCTCCACAAAATCTCTTATTTGGATAAAAATAAATAAGTTGGGCTGGATTCCATTTGTACAATGTGTTGATATATTTTGATAAGCATTCTTTCGCTGTTTATTATTCTTTTCGTCTGCTCTCTTTTAAAGTGTTAGCGTTTGTTTATTTTATTTGACACACACAAAAGAGTGGAAAGTGAAATTTAGTACTAACAACAGGTCTTTTGATGATTAGCTGCGTGATTTAAACACCTATGCAGTGGTAAAAATAACGGGAATAACAATATATATACGTTTACTTGATTCAACAACCAATGAATAAAATTTAATCCGAAATCCGAATATATAATAATTGATAATATCAAGAAGCATATTATAAGCAAGAAGAAAATGACTATGCCATCAAAAACATCCTGTTAAAAAAGCCAAGTTTCGCAGCTCAGTTTTTCTACCGGAAAAAGTTGTGAGATCCACGCAATAAATAGCACAGTCTGTAAACTTATCTGTCCCTATTCAAGGGACCTTCTGTCTTAACTTATTCCGTACATTATTATCATATCAATATTAAAAATCCTTATCGTTTTACATAAACAGATCGACTTATTATTGACAGGTGAAGCTAATTTACCCTTTTGGTCTAGTCTAGTTCCAGTGCATTACCAAACAAACAGCTGATCCGCCAGTACACCCGCACGTACAGTGCACACATATGGCCGTCAAAGAGCACAGCCCGTACAGAGTTTAACGAGCAATTGTGCAGCCACTCGAAATGAGCGCGTTGTCTGCGAATCATTGCATTTGATAACTACTTGAGTGCGTCAAGTTGGGAGCGGTAGCGTTTTATTTGTGCTGAAATAAGTTAAATAGGGAAGTGATAGAAATTCGGATTTCGCTGTAGCATTCGCTCTCACAAGCGTCCAAAAGTTTGTTATTTAATGAAATATTAATTCGAAAAGTGGCGATAGTAGAATATATGAAAAGCAGATCACATCAAAATACTTTATTTGCCAATTTTAGCTTAAAACAACAATTTCTGTAGTCGAAGGGACGTCACGGAAAAGCACCACATTTAACATCTTCCACGTGCGCCTGACTGCACGTATCGCGATAAAATAATCTATTTTACAAAAATGCATTTTAGTAAGATATTACGAGGTATATCGTTGTGACATTATTCACATCTTCTCATCATTATTCTCATTCTATTTACCTGAAGCCATTACAAGACAGTATGACATACTTAATGAAGTTGCCTCTTTAATTATTTTGCCAAAATATTTCTCATATCTTAACCCACACCCCAAGCATGGCTTGAAACGAGCCAATTAGCTGTATTCGCCTCGCAAATGATTTAAGCACATACACACACATGACACACTCATGTTTGAACACACACTTAAGTGTACGACTGTAGACTCGCTTATCGTAGTATTTTTCCGTTCTTCACCTTTATCATTGTTGATATTACTTTCTAGGTATATTTAATTATGTTGTTGTAGATTGTAAAAAAGTACGGTTATTTGCGAAATATATGTTTCATCGTATTCGTAACTGGGCTTATTTTTAACAGGCTTATCCTGCATGCTTGGATGTAACCTACTCTTTCAGACTTGATTCTGACCCACTTTAAACAGAGATTTAATTACATTTTTGGAGTCTTATCAAGGATCGGTGACAATATAATAATTTCACGAGTTCTAACTATCCTGAACCAACAAAAAAACAAATATAGTAAAAAAATAAGAGTTTTTAAACTATATTTATTAATTATACAAAAAATGATCAAATATTCAGTATTCCCGTGACCACGCTCGTCGCTGTAAGTCGCTGTCGCTGTAAAGTTTCCTAAACGTCGTTAATATGTATAATGATAAAATCGACTTTAAAGTCTTTAAATGCTATATCAAAGGTTCTTCATCATCACCATAAGCCGATTTTGTTCCCCCTCGTGGATACATAGACCTCATATGGATTAAGTATGGATTAAAACCATAGCCAAGTCATTTTGGCAATCGTGGTGAATTGGGTAATCCTCCACGTTGGCCAAACCACGTTGGTACCTACTTATATTGGTAATAGAGTGCATTTACATCAAACGAGCGCATGCTCATTCTAACCCCACTATGTTTAGTGTAAACATGCGTAGAGCATTATTTCGTGGTTCTTAGTACGTTCAAAAAGATTCTATGCAATGTTCTAATACCGAACAACACTGAATTCGAGTTTTCGTTTACGCTAAAAGATAAAGATAAAGATAAGAAAGAATGCTCTTGCTCTAGCTCTATGTTCGTTTGATGTAATGCACCGTAAGGAGATGCCGGTTGTATAACGATGTTTTTTCCGACCTACTGGACAAATAAATGAATGAATTTTAAGTTTTAACCATCAAGTTACTTTTATTATGTCACAGTTAATGACCGCTCTGTTCAAAAGTTATCAAAGGTTATCAATAAAACATGTTGTTTAAATGTTAAGATGTGTAAAAATTATTCTAACTGCCTTAACTTTTCGGTATTATATTTCCTAATAAGTAATGATAATTAAAAATTCTTTAAAGAATAGAAAAAAATTTATCATGAGTTATGATCGATTGTTTTCTATTTTTTTTTTTAATTTCTCATTCATAGAGCACTAGAGGTCCGCCCCGGCTTCGCCCGTGGTACATATTTCGCAATAAAAGGTAGCCTATGTCCTTTCTCGGGTATCAAAATATCTCCATACCAAATTTCATGCAAATTGGTTCAGTAGTTTAGGCGTGATTGAGTAACAGACAGACAGACAGAGTTACTTTCGCATTTATAATATTAGTAATTAGTATAGTATGGATTTGAATGCTAAAAAAGTAAATATAGTCTGTTTGTCTGACTGTACACAGATAGTTTAAGATCTGCAAAAGGTTTCATCCCGAAGTTTACATGGGAACGGAATGGTATGCTGATTTTCCTTTTACTATACACGGACGAAACCGCTGGCGGAAAGCTAGGCTATAAAACAATCAATTCAATCATTCATACACAACTATTATCTACACTGAACAATGAACTGATTGTCTGACCGAGATTGATTGAATGATAAGACCTCCTTTTAACGTATACGTAACGATTTTTATTGATGTTTTACTACTCGTAAATGTACTTGTTCTATGGAATAAATTATTTCATTAAATACCTAGGTACTGAAGGTCAAGGCCATGCTAGCATGTCCTTGACATTAACTAAAATGAACCTAATAAATTAATTTATTAACGCTATAAAATGAATAAAATTATCCCCTTATAGGAAGGACATTCCTCATTCCTCTTAGCTAACCGACGAAGTTCAAAACACAATCTATACCGTACATTCTAAAAATGTATATTCATTAATCCTTACTAATATTATAAAATATGCGAAAGTAACTCTGTCTGTCTGTCTGTTACTCAATCACGCCTAAACTACTGAACCAACTTGCATGAAATTTGGTATGGAGATACATATTTTGATACCCGAGAAAGGACATAGGCTACCTTTTATTGCGAAATATTATGTACCACGGGCGAAGCCGGGGCGGACCACTAGTATTATCTATTTGTATTGTTTATACATATATATTTCCCCAAAATAATCCTTCTGTCAATCCTACACATTCAAATATACTTTACGTATATTTTTATATTATTTTATACGTAAGTTTTTGCTAAAAATTCCTTCTTCCCAGCCTATTATAACAAATCCTGGCACCTGCCTACTTCTCTCACTTAAGCTCTCTCTTATACAACTTAACTTATATCTACCCTACAATTTTTGTCAACCCTCATTAAGCTATTACACCTCGCGGCTACCGGAGGTTCGCGGGGTAGCGCACCCTGTCGCTAGGGGTAGGTCAGGGTTGTCGACTGGGATCTTATAATCTTTTTTTTTTTTTGAGGAAAATGTCAAGGATCTTCAAAATCATGTTCGTACATGTCATGAATAAGCGTCATTTTCATGAAGAAAAATAAACCAACATGAATTGACAACTTCATTCATTTATATCGGCTATCAATATATTAATTTCGAAACATACAAAAAACGGCCACCAACCGTCAATTCAGAAAAAGTTCTACTACCCATCAATGAACATGAAATCACTTGTCAACAACAAATCGTCACAACCCTACATACACATTTTCTACTTCTTGGCAGCCCTACCCGCCCCTCGATACAGTATCGACCGCGGCGACGCGCCACCGCGGCGCCCGTCGCCTCGCGAGATGACAGCAAATACGACAAGTTGAGATTTAGGACCTTGTGTTTATTGACAAGGATTTTATCTAAACTTTCATAATGTTGGATTAGATTGGATTTGCTGTCCGCCTATTTGTCTAAGTATGGTAAGGTTTTTTTCCTTCATCTACGTATTAGCCTATGGTACTCCTCATCCTTTCCTACTATAATATAAAAAATGCTAAAGTTTTTGAGGATGGATGTATGTGTATGTGTAGGTGTGTATCTTTGTTACTCTTTCACGCAAATAATAGTGAACCGATCACAATGAAATTTAGCACACATAATATAGAGGGTAACACATAGGTTAAAATTTTCATTTAAGGAGCATTTGAATACACACTATAAAATTAAAAATTATATTCCGTAAGTAATTCTGTCCATGTCTATCTTCTTCTCGCCTCAACTATTGAACCGATTTGGACGAAATTTTGCACAAAGATTGTTTAAGATCCGAGGAAGGCTTTATCCCAGAAATCTCAAGGGAACGGGAACTAAGCAGGTTTTTTTGGAAAACGCGGGCGAAGCCGCGTGCGTAAAGCTATTTATCTACTTTGATGTTTGGTATATTTCTAGACACTAAACAACTTCTACGCTATTGCTTCCTTAAAACCGATAAAACACGACCACAAAACGCTGACCCATAAATTGTCATACTCAGGATCATCAACCTCAACTCTTACCTAATGAAGCCATAAACATGTTTATTATTCAATCGTGATCCCAGCTTACGTATCTGCCATAAATACAACATAATGTTCGACGTACAGTACCTTCTTTTTTAAGTGGGGAAATCTTGCATAGATACCCACGGCCGGATTCCTTCCGACCAAAACCCAAGTAAGTATTCCGTCAAGCCGCATCAACGGCAGGGCCACGGGTATGGTAAAATTCGTCCGTGACGTCCCTACTACATTCGTTCTTTGACGAAATTCGGAACTATAACATCTTGTAAAACCTCATTCGATGAAAGATCGTTGAGTGTGCTTTTGGTGCGGTTATAATTTTTCCCAATTTTCAATAATTTTACTTCTTCTCTCTCAAACTACTCTATAAATTTAAAATACATATTGCTTTCACAACTTCATCGCACATGCACTACAATATCCGAAGAAAATTAAGTAGTTTTCTGAAATTTTAAATATCAGAATTTTTTTCTAATCTTTACAAATTTCTCATGTATAAAGCATTTGAATGCTATAAAACTAAATATCAAATTTTAAGATAAGCTAAACAGTTTTTTTGTTAATTCCTTGAAACAACAGAGAAGCGTCGTTAAACCTTATTTCACACCACCGCGATCGTCTGACAGTGATATCCAACGGCCCAAAAATTACTGTATTTTACTAGACGTGCGTAATTTTGGCAAGTCAATTTCCAAAGATGGCGCCGTGCCGTCCGCCATTTTTTATTACCATAGACTATACAGAAATTGTTGTGAAGTCCGCAAGTTCTTTTCGAGTGCCTACTCTTTTCATATTCGCTGCAGTTTTTAACATTTAATGAGACAGAAGTTTCGCTTTGAACGAGTCGAGTTATACAGTTTATTTTCTCGTTTTGCCATATTTAAATGCAGACAGTTTTTAAATGCAAGAGTGGTTAAAGCATAAGGTCATAGCCGTTATATTTCTAGTTCATTAATGCTTCTAATTTTAGCATTAAATTTTTAGAATGAATATATCTCAGGAATTACTGGACCAATTTAAAAACCTAATTGAATACATATACATAGTTGGATATGCCGCGATCCCTAAGTGCTATAAGCCACATGCTATACACGTACCACAGACGAATCTGCGGATGGAAACTAGTGAATCTACATACTACATTCGACCTTTCAATTACACTCCTTGCGATCACAGTCTGCTGCTTACCCAAGGGCCTCACTAAGGGGTTGACTTTCAATACACACTCAGGTAGGTACTTCGCTTTTAATTGCGAACAAATCTTTTTGATTTATTCCCAACGAAGCCTTACAATTACGGAAAGAAACGCCAACTTGTCAACAGAGTGTAATCCACGGTTAGTTAAATGTACAATGTAACAGGCTTATGTTGTTTCTATTTGTATTTATTTTGTATGCGGAACGCGGAAACGCGAAGAAGATACTTTAATCTGTACTAATGCTATGAAGAAAACGATTTTACTGTTTATAAGTGACTAACTGTGCCCCGCAGTTGAACCCGATCGGCACAAATAGTTGCTTACATTGGGCCGCCATCAGCGTGATGATAGCCTTCCTCGATAAATGGGCTATGTAACACTTCAATAATTTTTCAAATCAGACCCATAGCTCCAGAGATTAGCATGTTCAACCAACCAAACAAACAAACTATTCTTATTTTACTTCTACATAGATTGCATTTTTTAATACCTGAAATATAATGAGTACCACTTACCTTATTGTGTAATCAGGAAGGGTTGCAGGCCTACGATACAAGCTGTCTTAGTGTAGGTCTGCAGGTCATATTATCTTTTTAATCATCAGGTCCTATTATAATATCCTTGTATTTTTATGTTTAATTAATTAAGATAATTATTTCTATGTATTTAATTTTGTATTTATGGTGAATAAATGATTATGATTATGATTATGATGATTATTGCTAAAAATCACAAAACAGCTTGGCCACTTTAAAAAAAAATATCTTTCATCAATCCAAATCTACCTTAGTCCTTCATTTCCTACCTACTGAGATATAAAATTCTGACACTATCAATAAATAAATTAAACCATCTACTACTGCAATAACATTAGAACTATATACATACAACATTTCACCTCCCAAATAATCTACCAACCCTCTAAACAACCGCCCAGTACCAACATTACGAGCATTGCGTGAAAACTAATGAACTGTGACGTCACCGCTTTTCCAGTGAAGCTATCGCGCCCCCGATCGATAGGGCGACGAACCGGTGCCCTTGTTGTTATGGGGAAATGTGGGCGTCGAGTGGAGACGGCTTTTACGAGCTCTCTTTGTTCGAATGGGGTTTTTTTCGGAGTAAGTTATGTATGATAGTTTATTTAATGTACAGTCAGAAGCATAAATATATTACCATTTGCAGATTAGCAATAATATCTGTCATAAGAACGGGTTCAATAATATCTGTCTGCCCGTATACAGCAAAAATATCTGACATTAGTAGGCAGCATAATAAAGTGGCATCCAAATTATGTGACGAAAATGTTACAGCAAATAATTGTGACAACCTCTCGAAGCATAAATATGTGACGTCACCTAGGAGGCAATAATATCTGACACAATTTTATATTTCTATATTGTAAAATACAATTGATTCCTCACAAAAAGCATAAATATGAGACACTAGCTTTCCGCCCGCGGCTTCGCCTGCGTTTTCACAGAAATACCGCATAGTTCCCGATCCCGTGGGAATTTTGGGATAAAACCTATCCTAAGTGTTAACCCAAGTTACCCTTTATTTGTCTGCTAAATTTTATTGTAATCGGTTCAGTAGTATTTGCGTGAAAGAGTAACAAACACACACACACACATACACATCCTCACAAACTTTCGCATTAATAATACTAGATTAGTAGGATAGGAAGTAGGATTATAGTAGGACTAGTAGGATAAGATAGGATAGGATTTTAAAAAGGCAAAACGTTATTTATTGAATTAGTGTTAAGTATGTATTTTGCTGGGGTAAGAATATGAACAAAAGACACATTATATTTTGTAAATATTTTTTTTAATAAAATTACGATAATATGATAAGTTGCCATAATTTTCGATACTCAATAAAATAATATCAATAGGCTAATTATTATAGGTCAATGAAAATGAATAACGGAGCAATCGTGTCAAACGCCGCTAACGTCAAATATAACAAAACATGTGACAAAACAATTTCTAAATAATACATGAAGGTTACACTAAACCTTCAAATAAAATAAATCTACCCAAGTGGGCATTCATATAAGTACCTATATGATGAGTAGGATGTTTGTTAAACTCAAACTCAAACTCAAACATTCATTTATTCAATTAGACTACTATTTAGTAGCACTTTCGAATCGTCATTACATAGTATTTTAACATTTACCACCGATTCGGAAAGCAGTATCTATGGAGAAGAATCGGCAAGAAACTCCATAGTTGCTCTTTTAAATAATGTCAATAAATTTACATAATATGTAACTTATATCTACCTAACTACATAATATGCCAAAGAACTGTCCTGTGGTTTTTACGCGACAACCCTCCATGGGTCTTTATCGTCCATATATTCCTGAATACTGTAGTACGCTCTCTGAACTAGTACATTTTTTATGTAAGTTTTAAATTTAGTACTACTAAACTCTTTAATATTATGAGGAATTCTATTGTATAAGCGTATACCTTGACCCATAAATGAATTTTTAACTTTAGCTAATCGGAAAAATGGCATTTCAATTCTATTCTTGTTACTCTTTCACACAAATAAAAGAGTAAATGGAATTTAGCACACACATAGAAGGTAACTTGGATTAACGCTTATGAGAGCTTTTATCCTGGAAATCCCACAGGAACGGAAACTATGCGGGTTTTTCTTTGAAAACGCGGGCGAAGCCGCGGGTGTTTGACTAGTAGGATATATGTAATATCTAGACATACAATATGTAGTATACAACGACGGCACATATTAATTAATATGGTAATAATGTTTTAAAACAATGTAGTTAAAATAAAATTTATTTATTTTGTATTAATTCAATATTAAATTAAAAATAAAATTGTGTCAGATATTATTGCCACCTAGTCGGTGTCACATATTTATGCTTTTTGTGAGGAATCGATGCAAAATATAGAA
>CAJQZN010031400.1:0-10765 GCA_907164685.1 Colias eurytheme | reverse complement strand
TCATATTCGTTAATAGCTACCCCAAAAACCATGAAAATGACACCCATCACGAAAAAAGTCAAATTTTCGTCGACGCCATCTTGAATTGTTTTACCCCACCAATCTATTCAACAACCCATAAAAAAGAGCATCTCAGGCAAGGTAATTTTTAAAACATAATTTTATATTACAAATAATTGGAATATAAAACTTATACAGTTTACTCTTATAAAGTACTAGCTTTTCGCCTGCGGCTTCGCCCGCGTTTTCAAAGAAAAACCCGCATAGTTCCCGTTCCCGTGGGATTTCCGGGATAAAACCTAGCCTATGTTACTCGTGGATAATGTAGCTTTCGAATGGTGAAAGAATTTTTAAAATCGGTCCAGTAGTTTATGAGCCTATTCATTACAATCAAACAAACAAACAAACAAACAAAGTTTTCCTCTTTATAATATTAGTGTAGATCAAATATTTCAAATCACGAAAACGACAGTGCACGCACAATAATCTTTTTTTAATTCGTTTTGTTTTTGGGACGAGGAGCGATACACCCGTCCTTCCAAGAGCGCTTCTGAGCGCGGTCTGAGTCTGACGAGTGACGACCCGCGAGAGCAAAATGTATGAAGAAATCGACAAGTATTTTTAATTTAGCTAATAATTGAAATAAAATTTTGATTTAGATACAAAAAAATTATCAGAATCTATAAAGGACTATATAGATTAGGCTTTTAATTTTCTTAAAATTGTACCGTTTTAGACCCCATTTTTTTGCATTTTATGCGATCATTGTGCTGGGAAAATCGTATTTCAGCGACAATTTTGTATGACGTCGTACAATTTTTATAAGATGATCGTAGAACTGAATATAGGTATTATCTTTAATTTAAGATATTACTTTGTTCTCACGTGTAATTTCTTTGAGTTAAAATTGTACCGTAAAATAGCGTTTTTTGTTAAAAATCTGTAATAGCACCCTTATTTTGGTGCTTTTTTTTTGTAATGAATTTACTACGCTACTGTATTTTCTTTGTTTTAGACTTTAGTTCAATACTTAATTAAACACCCATACAATTTTGTCACGAGTCGCCTCTGGTCAAACTAACCGTTATTAGTGTTACGTTTACTCAAAATACAAAAATGAAGAAAGTATTATTTTACGCTTATTAAATCTTTAAAACTAAAACAAAATGATGTGGAGGTAGGGAGGTGGATTTCCTCAATCGAAAAAGGGAGAGACTAGTCTACTCAACCGGCCGGCCGTAAAGGCCCCGATTATTGATGGCGAAAAGTTGTATATATGCTCTGTAACGAAAACATTTCGCTTGCGCGATTCAGAGCAAAAAATAACATTTAAATAAAAATATTTTTTTGCGTATTATATTTTACGTATTATATTTTACGTTATAGTTTACGTTTTTTGCGTATTATATTTTACGTCAAGATACTATTTGGCACATTGATTTTTTTAGTAGCGACATCTCTTAACTACATTAAACCAACTTAATGCTCTAAGGCGACATCTAGTTCTTAAACGTATAAAAAAACTTATAAAAATGCCAAATGCTACTTAGAGTGACATCTATCGACAAAATTGGGAACTGAAAAACGAGTTACGTTTTTTAGTATGGCTATTGTAAGTCCTATATATTCTATTAGTCCATGGCACAACTAAAATTTTACCGATACCACCCGTGGTCATTCTCCTTTGTGGGTCATTTGTAACAGGATGGCGGTTCTACAGCGAAAAAAGAAAAATGATGGTCAGAACGCTGATACCGAATACCTTAAGATACTGTAATATAAAATATTACTAGATTAGATAAAATATTATAGGTAGTATCTTCACCGTGTGTGACGCGCTTTACATTCACGCCATCTAGAGTTAAATCTTTATCATTTTTGTATACGTCTGTGTGTGTAAACGACCCTGTATGCAATGACAGATGTTATAATGCATTTTTTTACCGAATTGGGTGGATTTTAAGGCAATGATATGACATATTTCAATAAAATATAATATTCAATAACCGCCATGACTATTCCTACGACCTTAATCTTTTCCAATTACGCAAAAACTCAAATAAACTAGAAATGTAGAATTCAGCGCCATCTAGCGGGACATTGGCTGGGAACAGATCGTAGGAATCACCTTAAGCAACTTTTCACGCGTACAGTATATGGATGGGTGTGCAAATAGATCGATAAAGTATCGATGGGTTTAAGGTGTTCACGTTCTTGAGTTATAAGTAGCGAAGTTGTAACTAACTCGACTTTTAATTAATTATAAAATAAATATGTACACGAAGTAATAAAAAATAAACATATAAAATATATTTATATGTTTATTTTTCAGGCGCACGAGCGAACGCACAGAAACGAAAAGCCATTCCAATGTGATATTTGCAGTACGAGATTTGGGACCAACTCGAGTTTAAAGAGGCATTTGAAAGTGGTAAGTCAATCTCTTCTTTAATATTTATTTTATGTATTATACTAGCTGTGCTCCGCGGTTTCACCCGAAATACTCGCATTGCTCCGCTCCTGTTGGTCTTAGCGTGATGATGTTATAGCCTTCCTCGATAAATGGGCTATCTAACACCAAAATAATTTTTCAAATCGGACCTGTAGTTCCCGAGATTAGCGTGTTCAAACAAACAAACAAACTCTTCAGCTTTATAATATTAGTATAGATTGACTTTTATGTTACAGTCACACAGCACAAACAAGCCGTTCGTCTGTTCGACATGCCACAGGTCGTTCATGTCTGAAGCTATAAGAGATAGACACGAACTCCGTTACCATGGCAACCCGGAGGATTTCAAATATCCCTGCAACATGTGTCCGTCTAAATATTTCGAGTTGAAAGATTTGAAGAAACATTTGTACAAAGTTCATCCGAAAGTTAAGAGAAAGAAGCATTCGGATAGTGATTATTCTGATGAATAAATGTAAATTGAGTTTTAATTGTGTACAGTTAAAGTGTAATTTAGTATGATTGGTTTTGTCGAACTGACAGGAATTAGTGTCGAACTGACGGAAATTTGATTGTTGAACTGACAGAAAGTTCGTTAAAGTTTAAATCACAAGTCAGTTTACAAACTGACTTAAATTGTAGGGTCGTTGACCTTTTCCAAATATTAATTGTATTGTCCAAAATGTAGAAATATTTTGAAAATTTATTTAAAACTAAGCATAAGCTTCCATTTCCGTTATTACTTTGACACATGCGAATTAAACTTGTTTAAAATCAGCTTTAAAATTTTGTTAAAGTACCTCTTCTTATTATGTACACATACAAATATATCAAATGTCACATTCAACCAGAAATATTTATGTAAATATGTATAGAAATTAAGGGAAATTTATTGTAAAAATTGTGTTAAAATGTGTATTTTTTAAACATAACTTTTTTAACTCCTTTATTTATCTGTTGCCATGACAACCGTAGACTATTTTACGAATTATAATGAAAAAAGGGGAAGTGAAAAATGTAATAAATATCATATCTATTTATTTCACACTGTTTTGTTAAATGTTGATGTAACAAAAATAAAAATATTTTGATTAACAATTAAAATTATATGGCTCTAAAATATTTTAAATCGTAAAAAGAAAATTATTTATTTTGTTCTAATTTGACGTTAGAGCCTTAATTTTGGCGCCAAAAATAAAAATATATCGATTCGAATTGTAGATACTAAAAAATTAATTACCTATGTATATAGTACAATTTATTGTAAGAGCTAGCGCGCACGAGCAACTTTGTCTCCGCAACTATTTTGTCTCTCCACCCATGGGCTAGTATGATGCCGGCTGTACACACTCGCCGAGACACACCGAGACAGGCCGAGAACGAGTATGTACATGGTGGCATTCGTCTTGTCTCGCTCTCTCGTGTCTCGCCTCGGTTGTCTCGGTTACTGGTCGGTTTTTTGCGCCCGAGTCAAAGGGTCTCGTTGAGTCTCGCGAGGAAAACGAGAGCGAGCATGTACACACTTGTTCAGTTAGTTGCTCGCTGACGTTATTTATGAACGCATGTGTTTCACTATGTGGTCTAATGAACGAGAATTACAGTTTTTGGAGTGTTATCAAACAGAACCTTTTTTATGGAACTTATTTTTTATGGATTTATTTTAAATTGGCCAGAAGGTTCTGCCACCAACTCAGCCAATTGATTTTCCATTGTACTTCTGAAACAAAGAAGCGTTTCTATTGATTCCTTAAAAATACAATAAAATACATTAACTATTCAGGAAGTTTTTATATTTATTTCCCTGTTTCTACTGCGGTGCATGGTAATCATCCACCATCTTCTTTTTCTCCATGGTTTGAGAATTTTTTTTTATAGTAAATGTTTAAAAAATTATAATAGCTCACGGCACAAAGACAAATAGCAGCAGCTTTTTCTACGTCCATTCTCGTGTAAGTCTTCAGTTCAAATGTTAGAACGAGTGTGTACAGGCATGCTCTCGACGAGAGTCTTTTCGGCCGAGGCTCTCGACGAGAGGCTCTCGACGAGTGTGTACAGCCGCGGTGAAAGTGCGCGCACGTAGCGACGCAACTCCCCATACAAATTGATGGGAGAGACAAAATAGTTGCGGAGACAAAGTTGCTCGTGCGCGCTGGCTCTAAATTTTATTTTGTTTATAGATGTAGAAAATGGACACAAAAATTCCCTATTGGACCTTTCTGCCTCAAGTATTAAAATTATGATCCCTTAAAATGCGTCACGTAATTATTTTTGAAGTGAAACTTCTTTACGCGCGTTGAGAGTAAAATTTCAAGGGCGTAATGGCAATACCGTCACGTCTTGGAGTAAGGCGACAATTTTGGTATCTTGATTCTTGTCAAAGAAGTTTCACTTCTGACACGTGTGCTCGGCACACACGCTCTTTTTTATTTTCATGAAAATGTGCAAAATTGCTCAGAAATAATTTAACAAAAATTAATGGTAGAAAACTAAAGAACATTATTTATTACGGAATTGTCCATTTTGTATATTTATAGAATATAAAATATATTATATATTGTTTATTGTAATTATTTTGTCTGGAGCTAAAAGGGGCAACATACATAATATATTATTGTAACTTCATGAGAAAAAATTTTTTTTAAAGTGAAACTTTTATTACATCGTCTCAAACTGTTTGGTCTGTGTAGCGCATGTCGCGTGTATCGCGGCTGCCGAGTAGGTATACCTACTCGGCAGCCGACCGTCACGCGACATGCGCTACACAAAGCAGTGTTCGGAACCGTTCGAACAGTTTCACTTTTACCGTGGTTTCATAAAACCACACAACATTTTTTTTTTAATTATCATATTTTACATAGTATTTTTATTAGCACGGCGTAGAATTAGAAAAAATAATGTGGAAAATTTTATAAGTCCTTTATTTTACTCATAAAAATAAACTTTATTTAGCCCCTTTTAGCTTCACACTGAAAGGAAAGTGTTACCTAAGATTTGTATATTATTTGATCTGATGTAAGTATTATTTGTTAGATAAATAATAATTAAGACGTTCTTTTTTTCTTTGTTATATGTTAAAATCTTCATTTATACCATTGTTATCGAAATTTAAATAAACAGATGTGAATTCAAAAAATATTTTAAGTATTAAAAATTACTGTTGCGAATTTTTTTTTTATTCAGAAAAGAAGGGCAGAATTTATTTTATTGAAATATTTACTTATTTTTCAAGATGTTTAAATCTTGAAAATTATCTTTATCTTCATATCACTAAAGTTAAATATATAATGTCACAAAATTATTGCGAAGCTACAGCTAGACATTGCAATTATGAGCTATTACGCACTTACTCCTGGACGACTGACGACTAAGTGCGCAAGCCCCTATTTAAACTATAGTAAGTCAGCGACTGGTCGACAGTGCGTAATAGCTCTTATTGTCTTCTATATTTTGGCGCGAAAATTTTCTTCCCAAATGTCAATGTGTTCTTTTTTGAAGAAACTTCTTTATCGGGGTTGGAAAAAAATTTAGTGTAACATTTTTTCGTTACGCGTGACATTTTGTCCGTTACGCGCCATCTTTTTCTTATCCGTACCACGCGTGATTCGACGTATTTCTGTAAAGTTGCATATAGTAAATTATTTTTTGAAAAATAAGGTCATAAAGAAGTTTCACTTCTTACGTGTGTACACTAGTACACGCACACATTTTTTTATTCCAGCCTATATTATTATTGCACAATTCATACATTTTGTAAATAGGTTAAATATATAAATATAGCTGGATTCTAAATAGTTGAATACATAAATAATTCCAGAGTATTGTTATTATAAATAAGGTATTTAATGATTTTTACTATTTCTACGATATTATTAAATTAAGGGATCTATTACCAAATTATTGTAAATATGTCGATGTCATAGAATTTTGTTCCAATAAATTTTATTGAATCTTTATGTTGTGTTTATTTTTAATAGCCAACTTCGTCCTTCGCCGTGATGTTATATTTTAAAACAAATACATAGAAATACTTTAAAACTGATTACCTACCTATAGTAATATCTATTAGGCTATTATTTTTTATTATAGACTAACTTTGCCGCCGATGGGCTTCCCTCATAAAATAATAATCATGGTCGAAGCTGCGCAAATACAATTCAACAGTCTAATATATAATTAGTAATTTTTATGAATGTAACATTTTTAGGTAAAAATATTCGGTAACTATGTCGCTATCTAGCCTAACTATCTCCAAACACAAAAATCATAATATATTTAGATAATTTCACATTTATAATAAACCTGAGCAAGGATTTTAAATAAATGCGTCGTTAATTATGAATAGAAGAAAAAAAAGCGACACGTAATATAAAAGAAAATCATATACTTTGTTTATCTCAATATAAGCTTACAAACCTTTTCTTGGATTTCCAGGACTAAACCTAACCAAAACAAACACACTTACATCCATCCTCACAAACTTTCGCACTTTGATTTTCGCATTTGTAATGGGTATAAAACTAATAGTTCTAGCTGTTTCATTCACGACTGTATCTAGTTGTAATTGTGTATTTGGGCACCAAAAATAGTAAATGGTCACCAAATTTTTGCGAGCAAATTAATGTGTTATTTTTGCCAAGTTAAACCACTATGATTCCCAAAAATGTGATCGCATTACCAAATAATGTATAAGCCTAAGCCTTCATTCGCCATTATTAAGAATTCCTACAGACAGGAAACAAACTACGCCATTAGAAATATTTTTAGTGGATAATCAATTTAGATAACTAAGTACATCAAAATATTGGAGAGAATTCAAGCTCTTTTGAAAACATTTTACAATAGTAAATGGTCAAACTAGTAGTTTATTTACTGTTTGGCTACAAATATATTTTTAAAGCGTACCTAATTTACTTCAATAGGAAAACGATATGTTAAAATATATTATGCATGTCATTTTAAAAATGTGGTTTAAGCAAGATGTACAAGCTTTGATAATAGTTTTTAATAAAAATGCGGTAGGTATTATATTCTGTTGAAAATTTACTTTTTTTGCCTGTGATATTTTACTAAATTAGGTGATCAGTTAAACATATGCCATTTATAATATTTAGTAGGAATAGAATAGGATAGGATTGGTAGGTAAATAAAACAAAACATAAAATTTAATAACTTTATTAATGTAAAACTTATTACTATAATCACAGATAATAAACTTCACATTGAAGTTTTTACTAAGAATAAAATAGTTTTTTACAAAATTCTCTCCATTTGGAGATTTTTCACTGAACAAATACATATTACTATGTAAAAAACTCACAATAAATTACAATACAGTTAACAGTAAGTATAATTTCGTGGAAAAATTTGTGTTTTGAGAGGGCTAATTTTATTTTTCTTAACGAAAAATTAAAAAAAATATATGTACAAACATTGGTACAGATAAAAATTGAAATTCTTATATATATCCTAAAGAGATTCCTTGTGCATAATGACAGTTACATAATTACACGGATCTTTTGGCACTTGATGTCGTCGTTATTCAAGCAAAAAGTCGGCTTTTTGGCGCCAGTTTCTCTGTCAGTTTGTCAGTTTTTTATTTGTTGTTCTGAGATTTTATTTATTACTAATTGTACTAAACTGATAAATATTTCTATACTAGGATAAGTCCCCCGGCGCCTGTTGTTGCAACAGATCCCAGTAAATACCTCTTTTTTTAACTAGTTCGTCGTGCGATCCGCTTTCTGCTACCACTCCTGTAAAATTAGATTTTGTTTAGAAATTAAACATTTTAACGGATTTTAAACGCGATTTATTCATCACGACACTTCACATTATACTATTGACTTTAAACTACCATGAACCAAAGGTCGTGGGTTCGATTCCCAGGGCAAATATTTGTGTGATGAACATAGATGTTTGCTCTGTTTCTGGGTGTTAATCTTCTTTTATATAAAAATGAATCGCAAAATGTGTTGGTAAGCGCATAACTCGAGAACGGCTGAACCGTTTTCGATAATCCTTTTTTTATTATATTCCTGGAAGTACGAGGATGGTTTTTATGTAGAGAAAACGTAAACATGTACCACGGGCGAAGCCGGGGCGGACCGCTAGTTATCTATATACATATTTAAAATTATATGAAAATTATTTGCCCGCGTTTTCAAATAAAACCCGCATAGTCCCCGTTCCCGTGGGATCCTATGTGTTAATCCGAGTTACCCTCTATATGTGTGCTACATTGTAATCGGTTCAGTAGTATTTGCGTGAAAGAGTAACAAACATACATACATACACGTACATCCATCCTCACAAAGTTTCGCATCTATACTCATTTTTAATATTTACATTAATTTACCAATATCGGTTCTTACTAATTAATGTGTCTATTTATTTAATCTATACTTTACCTCTATCAATAACATAAATAAGGTGTGCATGTCTGACAGTAGCAAGTCGGTGTGCGATGATGACGGTCGTCCGTCCGAGTGATGCTTTCTCTAATGCCGCTTGTACTACCTGTCATAATATTTATTTATTAATTATTTATTTATTTATAATTAAAACAGTATACAATTACATTATTTTTTATTCATATAATAATTTAAGTAATATAGCATATTACTTAAATTATTATATGAACTAGCTTCCGCCCGCGACTCCGTCCGCGCGGATGTGGGTCTTGGCGTGGGTGGTTTATTTCTCCATTTTGAGTAACTCTGACAATGACATCTTATAAATATCTATTGGACCCAAATACGGCTAGGTCTATAATAATACGCAACGTGTGTTCGCGGTTCTACAGAACAACGTCTATGGATAAAACTGAAAAATTAAGATTAATTTTTTTTCTACGTATTTTTTCAGGATAAAAAGTATCCTATTTTACGCCCAGGATAATAAGGTATAATTATACCAAGTTTCATCGAAATCGAACCGTTAGTTTTCACGTGATGTCTTCACATACAGACAGACAGACAGACAGACAGACAGACAGACAGACAAAAATTTTTTTAATCACATATTTGGGTTTGGTATCGATCCAGTAACACCCCCTGCTATTTATTTTTTCAATATTTTCAATGTACAGAATTGACCCTTCTACAGATTTATTATATGTATAGATAAAAAATATAATCAAATTACAATTTGTAAATAACAATAATTAATTGTTATTTACAAATTGTAATTTGATTTTATCGTATTTTTGTTCATATATGAACAAAAATCATTATTTCATTCATACATTATAATGTATTATTTATAATTATATAATAATTCAAAATGAGACAAAAAAGACATACAATTATTTTCATTTAAAATAATAATTATTATTCAATAATAAAAAAATTATACATATAGGACAGGGGTTCTCAAACTGTGCGCCGTAGAAAATTAGAGGAGCGCTGTGAGTCGATCTGCTTATATACGCGAGTAAATTTTTTGAGCGTTCGAATCGGTAAGAAACATATTGTCGTAAAATGACATACAATTATTACACACTAGCTTTCTGCCCGCGGCTTCGCCCGCGTTTTCACCCGAATTTCAAAGAAAAACCCGCATATCTCCTGTTCCCGTGGGATTTCCGGGATAAAACCTATCCTATGTGTTAATACAAGTTACCCTCTATGTGTGCTAAATTCCATTCTAATCGGTTCAGTAGTATTTGTGTGAAAGAGTTACAAACACACATCCTCACAAACTTTCGCATTTATAATATTAGTAGTAGTTGTATACGTAGTATATTATTAGTCTGTGGTAGTAGGTTAGGATAGGATTATTGTGTTAATTTATTTCATAGATAGTAAGTTCGTTAGTTTAAGTTGTTTTATTATTAGTTTAGTTTTTGTGTAAGTCAATACCGCATTAGGTTAAGCACTGTAAATGTAATTGATGTAATGATAAATAAATAAAAACAAGATTTTAAATTGCTACGACGATAAGTACCTACTAACGTCGTGTGTATCGCCTTATTCGTGTTTTATTTTTGTTTTTCTGAAACTTTACTTTTTGATTAGGTACTCTTTAAATTCTTTTACAATAAAGAAATTGAGTTAAAATTTTTAATTTTTGTTCTTTTCTGACTAATCTAATTTCTATTTTTGTATTATAGGTATCTATATCGACTGTTTTCTTTTCAAATAGCTAGGTTGGGTGGGTAGGGCACCGTAACAAAAAACTTAACATGGAACTGCGCCGCGAGTTGAAAAAGATTGGGAACCCCTGATATAGGACATCATTTCGTTTCTTTGAATGGAACTATGGGCCGGCGTGTTGTAGCCCTGTGTGTATGTGTACCTGCTCAGCAGCAGCGTC
>CAJQZN010031397.1:5041-45329 GCA_907164685.1 Colias eurytheme | reverse complement strand
TGTGTAGTTGGGAATAAAGTCGATTGTAATCTGTACTTTAAAAATGGCGATAACAAGTTAACCTTGTCTATGGTTTAAGTTTGATAATAAGTTGTCATCATAAAATTATCACATAGCATTTTTTTGCAATGAAAATATTATTAAAAATAACTTTACAGAACGTATCCGAAGTGGCGATGTCGGTAAAATGTGCGAAAGAAAACTTACGGCAGCGAGCTCTATACATGGGTGGGGAGAAATTAGCTGCGTGCTTGCGGCGACAACCTTCCGCGTTGCCGTTCGCGTTGCATCGATATGTGCATGATATTGATATCAAGTAAGGCGTTTAAGATATTTTTTTTTAATTTAAGAATTATTTTTCCAAATAGCAAAAAAAATCCGCCTTATTCTCATCTGATTTATTCTTTTCTGTTGCATATTTTTTATTTATTTAGTAAAACTCTGACACAAAATCTTAGATAGTGGTAAACCTTTTACTGAATAAAAATGTACAAATATGGCTTATTATTGCACGCCTCATAAGCGAAGCGTTGAGGTGGGTACTACTGTCACTTCGCGCAAAACATCTGATTTTTCAAACTTAAAATGTCTTTATGTATCATACATTGCACTTGTAAGATAATACATACACACACATATTAAGAAAAAACACTATTTTTAACATTCATGATATTTTTGATGTCATTTTTGTTATTTAAACTAGTTAAAAAACAGTTTAAAAAAGTTCTGTCTTGGACGTCCGTGTGTCTGTATGTGCGGAGGATTTTCTTGTTAACACGATAGCGACCGAAATACTTTACTAATCGAGTCTTTTTTTTTCTCTTACGCTTGAGTATGCTCAGGAATAGAACCCTTTCATTTTTCAGTGTCTGATTCGATGTGGTTTAATTGTTATTAAATAAACAAAAATAATAATTAATAAATATTTATTAAAAAAAAAATTATGAGGCGTGCACTTTTGGATTTTCCAAATTATTTTATGTTTATGAATTCGTTTTTTTTTCCAGATCATGTTCGTACTTCTCGTCGAATACATTACCTTTAAAAATAAACTTTATTGGTGTAGACAACGCTGTGGTGCCGGCTATGTTCAAGGTTTGTATGTCAGTGTAATATTTGTTCAATATTAAATTAATTTTAATACAAATATGGATCGATAAATATTATTTTTATTATTTTTTAGCTTCAACTTTTTTATATATTGTATATTATTATAGGTAGGCGATGATTTAAGGCAAGATGCATTGGTATTGCAAGTTATTAAAGTAATGGACAGTCTGTGGTTGAAGGCTGGATTAGATCTTCGAATTGTCACCTTCCAAGCGCTACCTACGAGTAATAAAAGAGGTTTGTTACCGTTAAACAATTCTTACTGTTAAAATTACTAGTCTTTCAAAACTATTGCTCTTACCACAAAACAATTTAAACACAGTCTGACTTTAAAACAGGGATCTGTCACTTTAATAGTTGTCTATGTGAAATACGACAAAACCAGATTAAAGAGAACCCGCGCTTAAAGTTAAACCCTTTCTAAAGTTTTTTGTGGTAAGACAGTATGTATTTTATCATTTATGTTTTTCGGCAGAAGATAGTATTTAAAACAAGATTTGAACTGGAAGACAAGTATTACATTTTCAGTTGTTTTGTTTTAGTTGTTATCTTCTGTAATAATTATTAACGAATTGTAAGATAACGATTTTGTATTAAATTCCATTTGGAAGTAAATACTAGCGGTCCGCCCCGGCTTCGCCCGTGGTACCTACATGTTTAAACTATCCTATCTCTCAAGTTGGATCGAACTACACATGGTGTGCGAATTTTATTATAATCGGTTAAGTGGTTTAGGAGTCCATTGTGACAAACATTGTGACACGAGATTTATATACCTATATTAAGACTAACATAACGTTACATCTACCAAAATTCTTTTCATATTTATATCAATAACATTTTATTAAAATTTCCAGGTATGATAGAAATAGTATCGGAAGCGGAGACACTCAGAGCAATTCAAACGGAGTGGGGTCTCACAGGCTCGTTCAAAGACAAGCCGATAGCAGAATGGCTTGCGAAACACAACCCATCAGAGTTGGAGTATCAACGAGCTAGGGATAATTTTACTGGTATGGATAATTGCATTATTTTATTGAAGTGAAACTTATTTAGACGCGTTGAGAGTAAAATTACAAGGGCAATACCGTCACGTCATGGAGCAAGGTGACGATTTTGGTATCTTTGAATCTTGCCAAGTTGTTTCACTTCCGTTACGTGTCGCTCGTAACACGCGCTCTTTTATTTTTTATGAACATAACGTATGGGTCATTTATAAACTATGATGAGGTGGTAAAGATTATAGATGCTAATAAAAAGTATAATGGGTTATATTTAGTTAAAATTGTTTTGCTGTACGACTTTGATAGCGAGGTCTGTAGTTACGATCTTGATATACTTACAGAATTTCGGAAAATCGTTTCCAGATAGGCTATTGTTGTAAACATATAATATTATATTATTATATACATAATATGTTTACGACTTATTTAGGTTATTAAACGATTCAATGGAATGATAGATATGTTCTGTTTAGTTATGTATTACTTAAATACTTTTTTGTTATAAGTTAAAAAATGTGATGTCAGACCGTTATTAAAATCAACTATAATTTGTTCTAGCATCATGTGCTGGCTACAGTGTTGCTACATATCTGCTGGGTATTTGCGATCGACACAACGACAATATTATGTTAAAGACATCCGGCCATCTCTTTCACATCGACTTCGGGAAGTTTCTCGGTGACGCTCAGATGTTTGGTAACTTTAAACGGTAAGAATTATTTGATCTTTCTAATTTGATTTTTCTGAGAACGTAACTGTCAATCCGTTTTACGTTGACGTAGAGCGTGCCAAAATAATATAAATAAAAAGTTATTTTATCGGATGTATATAGTTACATCCGATAAAATAACTTTTTTGGTAAAATAAAAATTTGTAATAAACCTAGTAAATATGCAAGCTAATAATTCTAAATTTTGGGTCTTGGTAACATTTCCTAACCTTTCATAAAATAAGCCATCATAATCAATTAGTTAAGGAGCTTTTACGCCTTAAGTACACCTACGTATTCGTATGCGGCAGCGAGTCTCTGCGGAACTACTGCGTAGCGAAATATCTGCGGAACTACTGCGTAGCGAAATATCTGCGGAACATTATTAGTACACAGCAATGTTTTCGCAACTTTTTCGCAATGATATGCCATTGTAATTTTCGACGACTGCAGGTGCGGACGTAATTTTTGTACGTATTTTTAAATTCTGCGTGTCCAATTGCGTATAATACGGGATAATCTCGAATAGAATGCAAAAATAATTCAGTATTTTCGGCATCCATGGTGCGAAAATCTGTCCTCACCGACAGATCGCGATCTGACGCATTGCGATGCGAAACATCACTAGCGAAACGTATGCGTCTGTGTAAAGGCCATTTCGCAGGTCCTTGCGAAACAATACTAACAAGGACGCAACTATTTCATCTATCTATGTGCTAGAGTGAGACATATCATATGCGAAAATCTGCCATACTACTTACAGATTTTTCGTTGTTTCGCTGCTGCATACGAATGCGTAGGTGTACTAACGCCTTTATGGTCCATAAATCTCAGTTTTTTATGTTTTTATAATAATTCGTACAGCGACCGTGCCCCATTCGTGCTGACCCACGACATGGCGTACGTGATCAACGGCGGCGACCGACCCACACAGCGCTTCCAGCACTTCGTGGAGCTGTGCTGCATGGCCTTCAACGTGGTGCGGGCGCATCACGACCATATACTGGATTTATTTGCGCTGGTGAGAACTACTGGTTTATGCTGTACTAGGTTTCCACCCGCGGTTCCGCTCGCTTGGACTACAAAATTTGGAACTTTGAAGTTTTTTGAAAATGTGGCCGTATATTTTTCGTATACGTTTTAAAATGCATGTCTCGTTTACTACTTCTTTAGCTTAAAAAATTTATTCAGAAACCTCTATTTTATTTAAAAGATCTATTTAATGTATTAGATCCTTATATGTATATGTACATATTTACGATGTTTTTTATTCCACTTTTTGTAGTTTTGCGAAAGTTTTTGTTTAACGGGCTTCCTACTTCTGAAGTTGTATATTGAATGTTGAAGTTTGTTTCCGAAATAATATTATATAATTTATTGCTTTATTTAGATGGCGATGTCAGGAGTGTCGGGTGTAACAAGTGCGGCAGTGAACTACGTGCGCAGTGCACTACTTCCCGCCGCGACCAACGCAGAAGCAGCCGCGGCGTTCGCGAGACTCATACACTCGTCGCTCAAGAGCAAGTGAGTGTATTGTGACGATTACATAATCGAAAACATCGAGCATCGCCAAATGTTGAGCTCGTGAGAACGTTAAATTACATAGGAATGTTCGAGATAATGCTCTAGTCACTAGTGAATACCCAATCTTACGCCTTGGCCGCAGCAGCTTGGTGAGTGGACAAAAAAATTATACACAGCGAAGCAAGTACAATTTATAAAGTATACCACAGCTACCGGCGACGTGAAGTACGGTACGGAGCTCGCCACACGCGAACACGAAAGGCTGTGTGCGTGCGATTATCACGTATACGCAGTTTTGTTTGTAACTCGCTTTGTGTAAAAAAATAATGGACTCGATAACGTTTAATAGTGAATTATTAATATTTTGTTTTGCAATGAATATCTATCCTTATTTCTTGATAAAAAGTATTTGATAATAAAATTGTTGTTTAGATTTACACCGATCAACTTCTTCCTACACAACCTGGCGCAGTTACGAGCGAGTGGAGATCAAAACAGCAGTTCTTCTGAGTTACTATCTTTCATGCCAAGAACTTATACGTAAGTATTTGCTTCATACGTTACAGAATCGTCCATAAAGCGTTAATAATAATAAAAATATGATAATAATTACCTGAGTAATAGATGCTTATTGAAAAAATAGGCAGGGCATAATATGTCTTCGAAATATTGTACATTCGTGTAATTAAAATTTTTCGTATTCACCACTTATTTTTATAGTATTTTTTTGTTAATTTAATTGTATACATTGCATGTTGGAATATAGTGTCCTATAGATTTCCTCATCCATTAAACGCAGTAATTGTTTTTTTTCATCTATTACAAAGACAACACTACAACTATTCCCCCATTGCAGCATGTCGCAAGAGGGCCGCATAATCCGCGTAGAGTGCCTCAGCTACGAAAAGCGCTACGACCCGGAGAAGCACTACGTGTACGCGCTACGTGTGCACCGGCTCGGGCAGGCTACACCCGCGATCGTGTACCGCTCGTACAAGCACTTCACGGAGTTGTATCAGAAGATCTGCTTGCATTTCCCACTAGCTAAAGTACACAGGTGAGTGAGTGATTTAATATTTAGCAAGGGCAGCGTAGCAAGTGTCAAGTGCATCGGCTACGAGAAGCACTACAACCCGGGGA
Organism: Colias eurytheme; assembly: GCA_907164685.1. NCBI lineage: Eukaryota > Metazoa > Arthropoda > Insecta > Lepidoptera > Pieridae > Colias > Colias eurytheme. Next base: position 39,842 of record CAJQZN010031397.1, on the reverse strand, counting down.
AGCGCTACGTGTGCACCGTCCACGCTAGTTAAATATTGGTCAGCTCGCAAAAAACGGTACTCATGGAAATTGAAAAGCTTTTCGGGCCTCAGTTAAAACAAATATTATATTAAATATTATTCAATATTCAAAACACAATTCTAAGAGAAAGTAACAAATTCTTAGCTTTTTGTAAATCTCACATTTTATTAATTAATTAAAATTATGGATTAAGAATAACAAATTAATTTTAAATACTTGCATATTTTTAGTTGCTTACGGTTTAAATTTTCTAGTAACTAATTAAAAAATCTATCAAAAATCAATATAAAGAACTTTATATTTAACTTTTGAATATTTACAGCTTAATCTTTAGTATACAGATACAAATCTCAGGATTTTTTTCTTATTTCAGAATTATCATTTTCCTTATACGCCGTCCATTATATTATTTGCTTTTTGACAGCTTCACGCCTATGAAGGATTGTATTGTCTATGTTAAAATGTCATACAAATAATTATTGTACTTCATGGACAGGCCCCGCCCACTTAGTGATGTCTACACAGAATTATTCAATGATGGGTCGATAAATTATAATAATCGATAGAAATACTCTGTAAAATATGTCCGATGCAGAAAAACTTCTATTATGTTATGTAATTTAAACATAAAGACAACCCAATTGTAAGATAGAAACCATTAAATAATAAAATATTGGTTTAGTTTAGTTTTAACATGTTTTAACATGTTTTAAAATAAAATGCATAGATATGTGGTCTTATTATTACATATCTTATTAGTACGTTTACGTTGTAATTATTATTTACGTACCTGATTCGATTTATGATAATATTTTGGATTTATAATCGGAATGGTATCACAATCGATAATCTTTTGGACATCACTTCTGGTATCACCTGTCGAGCTGTCAAAAGGCAATTCTTATAGTGGACAGACTATAGCAACTTAATGTATGCTGTGGTTTAACATTTAATTAATTAAATTGCATTAATTAGTATCCTTCTAAATACAAAATAAACTTTTTACACGTTCAAGCTTCGCTATTATTCTCTGCAGATGAACCAATTTGTAAATTACCAACTTGGTACTGTAGATCTTTTTTCCTCCTCGGGGCTACAGGAGCCGATGCGGTCGGCTTTCTCATTTCTTCCCTATGCTGTGATATCAAATTCCAACTACTGTTGAAATCTACTGGTTTCCCAAAAGTTATATCTCCAGTCGTTCCATTTCCATTCCCCTCATCTATTATGATTTCTGGATATTCTCCGTACGGTGGCGGTCCAGTGCTTCTGCTTATGGAACTTTCTAGTGTATTTGTTCGCATCTGTCTTTGAATATTCGTTGCATTCGATCTTGGTATGTCATTGTGTGTTCGATTGTTATTGTTTAATTGATTGCTATTGGAGGCTACATTGTCGTTTGTCGATTGGTTTTGCGGTGGTAGTGGAGCGTGCCTTTTCTTTCTAGAAATTGTTCTTTCACCAGATGAATTCCTTGATTCCCTGCTTTGTTCTCTGCTCTGTCCCACTTTATTCTCTTTCTTGATCCTTTCCTGCTCAAGTTTTTCTTGTTTCTGTCTTTCTTTCGCTGCGATTTTTTCCTGTTTCTTTTGCTCCGCTAGCCGTTGTTTCTCCAGCTTTTTTTGTTCTTTAGCAAGGCGTTTGGAAGCTCTCGAGTTTTGTGAAATGTCATAAGAGCTCCGACTTGCTTTTTGTACGATAGTCGTGGATTGAACCAAATCACTTGTGCTTTTCGATTTCTCAGTTTGCTTTGCCTGTGAATGCGGTAGTTGTACCATGGAGGGGTCTATTTTCTTAGGTACTCTCTGTATCTGGACATGCCCTGAAAAATAAAGCATCTGCAGTGCAAATATTTTACAAGTGCTACAAACATATAACATTCAACTTTTCAAGTGTCATAAATGCTACTATTTAGAATACACTTTATAAATAAATGTGTCATTCACGGTTAAATATTTTACATGATTATAAAACATTTATATAGCAGTTGATACTGAAATGATTCAAACTTGATTTTGATATATATGTGTGATTTGCGGTGATATCATTCGTATGCCATAAATATAAAATAACGCTACGTTTCCGAGCATGTTAATCACAATTGATAAATGCTACAAAAATAACATTATTACTTTGAAATCTATTAGTCTCTGATAATGTACTTCAATAATCTTGAGATTAGTGGACGAATTTCGGGAATTTGGGTACTAAATGGGGTACTCGGGTTACAATACCAGTCTTTTTATTGGCATAATGAAATAAATGTTAAACTCACCTCCATATTCCTCCCTGTTTACTTTATAAGCGCCACCGATCGAAATAGGTGATGTTGCATGATTCTCACGGCGTTGCTTGCCCGTTAAGAAATCGAAAGACGCGCGAAAACCACGGAACTTAAACATTATCTCCACAGAAGCACTGTAAATAGTATTATAATTAATCGATAACGAGTCTTACATTCATAAGTGCGTAATCTCTTGTCAAAGATAATTTTGTAGATTATACACCTATGATAAATGTTTAGACTCATTTGAAAAACAAATATTTCGCATACCTCAATTTTTATTTATAGATCCTCATATATTTACAATTCACTAGCACTGCACTTTTGGTCTTATTCACAACAACGCGTCCTACAATGAATCGAATCAATACTTCTTTATTAAGATTAGATATGGTGATAATGAGTGACAGCTATGATGCATAATAAACGTCTTATCATACACATTATTCAGGATAGTTGTATTTCAAAGTATGCTTAGGCGATGTGTACTTGTTTGTAAACGACTCAATATTATGGTAATAAGTAGTTATTAAAACCGTTTCGAATTTCGTAAAGCATTGCTGTTTTGTACATTCTTGTAATAAACTGTATAAATTATATTGCCTTCACTACGTTTTACTTCTGTTTTTGGTTGTTTTCGTTGCGCCATTGTTATACATTTCCTATTCAAAGGTTAGCGGGAATTTATTAATTTGAAGATTCATATCTAACAGTTTGTTTCTTGCTGCTGCGTAAAGTATTAATTAATTATTGTTATAATTACTGTTTTAAAGGTCATTGATCATATTTGTATTTTTGCGCCAAATGTTGTGTATTAATATTGCTGTATATTATTAAACTTGGCCTTACTTCATTTAATAATGTATATTCGTTTTAAGTGACCAGAGAATAGATATATTTAACGTTTGACATCGACCACTTTTATCGATAGCTAAAAATGAAACTCGAACTAAATTAATTGTTAGTATTGCATTACTATTATCTTTTTATAGAACAATTTTATACAACTTTCACTTTAAGTGGCGAAGTTTGTTTAAAATTTGTGTAAAATTTGATGAATGAATGAATAGGTATACACGTGCCCCTTTGCTTGCTCTGCAAGAAGAGGACAAGATCTTACTCGTATAATCATTTGTTTGTTTGTGAAGTGAAACTTCTTTATCGGGGTTGGACAAAAATTTAGTGTATCATTTTTGCGTTACGCCGTACGCGTGACATTTTTGCGTTACGCCATACTCGTGACATTTTTAAGGTCATAAAGAAGTTTCACTTCTTACGTGTGTACTTTAGTACACGCATACATTTCTTATATTTATTTGTGTCCGCAGTTTACCATCGGGCCTGCACGTGGGCCGCTCGAACGTGCGGCAAGTGGCGGAGCGGCGGTTCGGCGACGTGCAGGCGTTCCTGTCGTCGCTGTTCGGGCTCGCGGACGAGATCGCGCACTCGGACCTCGTGTACACGTTCTTCCACCCGCTGCTGCGCGACCAGCAGGACGTCGAGCCGCAGCGGCTGAGGCCCGGTTAGTATGGGTATACTTGGTGACGACGTAATAAGTCTGACGTAAAAACTCTGAGTTGGGTGGTAGAAATCACTGCCTAGGCCGCCTTTCGCTGTTTTATGATGTCAATAAAGAATTTTCATTCATTTCATTTAAGTCACATATTTATGGTAACATTATGGAAATACATTGTGCAGTTGCTAACAACACTGTGTGTTAGTTGATAATGCACGTTGAAAATTTATCCCCCGAAAAGCGACGAATAAAGTTCGCAATTTTGTTGATCAAATGTCTCTCAACAAATGTTTACCATGGATATGAAACTTTAAGTCGTCATCAAATTTTTGAAGTGAAAACTTCTTTAGCGGCGTTGAGCACTTTTTCTGTAATGGGTATAAAATCTTAAACTCGCGTCAGGACACGTGACCTGATCGAAAAAGCGTAAGACGGATACCATTCCAAAATATCAAACATGCTCAACGTTAATAATCAAATTTTCACTTCTGCCGGCACTCCCGGAGTGCAACCCGTCTTTTTATTTATTTATTTGGAAAACACACAGGTACAATTACAAACATAATAATATAGCATTAGCGGGACTCACTAAGAGATCATTTTAAGAATACTGGTATCCTTACTGTACCATCACAGTATATATTTAATAATATTTTGCATGTACACAAAAGCTCTGACTTACACACAAGAGTAGGAGATAGACACGATTATGGCACAAGGAACAGGAATAGAATTGAAATGCCATTTTTCCGATTAGCTAAAGTTAAAAAATTCATTTATGGGTCAAGGTATACGCTTATACAATAGAATTCCTCACAATATTAAAGAGTTTAGTAGTTCTAAATTTAAAACTTACATAAAAAATGTACTAGTTCAGAGAGCGTACTACAGTATTCAGGAATATATGGACGATAAAGACCCATGGAGGGTTGTCGCGTAAAAACCACAGGACAGTTCTTTGGCATATTATGTAGTTAGATATAAGTTACATATTATGTAAATTTATTGACATTATTTTGAAAGAGCAACTATGGAGTTTCTTGCCGATTCTTCTCCATAGATACTGCTTTCCGAATCGGTGGTAAATGTTAAAAATACTATGTAATGACGATTCGAAAGTGCTACTAAATAGTAGTCTAATTGAATAAATGAATGTTTGAGTTTGAGAGTTTGAGTTTGAGCATTATTGTAACATTCGGTTATTAAATCTAAATTGCACCCTCAACGTCTCACTGTGTACATATTAAATACATAAAATAACAAAACAAATCGGAATTTATATTTATATGATGTTATAATCTATAGCAACGTATTTATGGTAAACATTTGGTTGTAGGGTTCTTGATGACGTCATAATTTAGGGCCCCGTATTTGTGGTAAACATTTGGTTGTAGGGTACTTGATGACGTCATAATTTAAGGCCCCGTATTTGTGGTAAACATTTGGACAGCAACTAACTTGAACCAATATGTAGTTGAGTTGCTGGCAGCGCTGCGTGTTGACGTACGCTCAAAAAATGTCGAAAAGCGTTATAGGGGTGACAGACGTACGAGTAAGCACGCGAACTTGTGGCTCGACGACCTTTTTCGCTCGTGTGTCACCCCAAGTACGCGTACTTAAAAACCGTCGAGTAAGTTCGTTGACGATCCAACATGTTTGAAATTTTACTCGTAGCCCGCCTTCGCTCGCACGTCTGTCACCGCCGCGAGCCGCGAGCCTAGCCTGTCTAGCTATAATAGGTGTAAAAGTAAAAAAGTGCAAAAGTTCAATTAATTACGTCTTCTTCTTTTAGTTTTATGAAAATAATTTAATATAATTAATATGAATGAATATAATATAATTGAATATTGGCGAAGGTATTTTTGAATCCCGCCAAGGAAGTTTCACTCCTGACGCGTAGGCTCGGCGCACACGCTCTTTTTTTGTAAAGTACCCTCAAAATATAATAGTAAAAACGAAAATATATCCTTCAATTTTTGAACATTTATTTTGTTAGAATGCTATTTACTTAAAAATAGGTGCTGGTTATTAAATTAAATATATCTATATTTAATTCCTGAATAACATAAAATTCCCTCTGTTGATGACATAGAGACATTCGATATCGGTGACACGCGAGAAGCTACTGACCAAGCTCTACGTGTGTCACCGACGTCGAGCCGAGTAAGTACGCGAACTTTAAAACCGCGATTTTAAAGTTTGTACGTCTATCAGCCCTTTTAAAGTTCCTACGTCTATCAGCCCTTTTAGAATTAAAAAAAGTTTCCAGCTATATTGTTGGTCAACTGTCGCTCAACAAAAAATTACCATGAATACGAGGCTTTACGTCGTTTTAATTCGTTGATCTCGACTTAACGTTTTATTAGAGCCTGACCATAATACATATTAACAATATCATATAATATTCCAGGTGAAACACCAGAACCAGAGAGCAGCGGTTCCGGTTCGCTCAAGCTATCAGTGCAGCACGCGGGTGGCGTGCTATCCGTGCTTATTTTGCACGCGCAATCTCTTGCTGCTACCCCGCAGGGCCTACCGCCTAACCCTTATGTTAAGGTATTTTAATAATTTATATATATGTGTACGTTAATACAAGCCCGCACACACACAAATATTTGCTTTTAACCACCAAATAAGCACATACACATACACATACACAGCCGCGTGTATTCAACGCTCGCATAACTCATGCAAATACACGGACATAGGCGTACCCACGCACAATCACGCATGCATACAAAATTCAGACACACATCACAGTATAAAAGACAATATGTAAAATATGTAACTATAATACTGTACGCAATAATCATCGCTCTTCACACTTCACACTATCTTTTACAGTACTCGGGCTACACAACAATATCAAGTGTAAATTTTTAAGTGTAAATCAAAACAATCAAAATAATATCTCTTATTTCCAGGTGTATCTCGTCCCGGACCCGACCAAAGAAACGAAACGCAAGACGCGCGTGCTCAAACGGAACTCACATCCATCATTCATGGAGATGCTCGAATACCGCTTACCGCTCGAAGTCGTCAAAACCAGGAGTCTCCAAGCCACAGTATGGCACTACGACTCGTTACAAGAGAACCAGTTCCTCGGTGGAGTGGTTATACCCTTGGGCTCTTTGCCGCTGAAACAGGAGACCGTAGCTTGGTACCCCCTGGAGTATATACCCCGGTAGCTAGTGTTGGCCCGCTCTGCCATATGGAGCACTGACTTTTGTATGCGATAGTGATGTGACTGAAGCAGGAATGTTGCAGTATATGAGGATATATCGCTTTGTGTCGAGTAGTGTTGGTTTATGTGATGGTGTGGTTCTCGTATTGGGGAAATTACCCTTGTGTAATACTACTTTGTAACATGTACCAACGTGGCGTGGTTCTCGTATTGAGTGTCGCAAGGGTACTTTCGAGTGTGGGTCATATCAAAATATTATTGCAAACTTTTTTGAAAAATATTCATGTTTGTTATTAACTAAACATATTATGTAAAGCTAATGAATCAAGCACTTGTGATAGGCTTCAATAGTTTTTGTAAAATGTTTTACACAAATATTTCTATATATAAAAAATCACATCTATAAGTAACCAATATTATTTAACATATTATTGGTGAATTTCCTATATTATAATTTATAATGTATGTTTTTCTGTCGTTCCATAATGTAGATACTATGTCACTGCAGTATTTATCATTAACACAGATTTAAACCCAAAATCAGTAATTTATTAATATATTTTGTGTGTCAATTTCTTTACCATTCATAGATAATTTAAATGTAAAAAAAAATGTTGTGTGGTTTTATGAAACCACGGTAAAAGTGAAACTGTTCGAACGGTTCCGAACACTGCTTTGTGTAGCGCATGTCGCCTACCTACTCGGCAGCCGCGATACACGCGACATGCGCTACACAGACCAAAAAGTTTGAGACGATGTAATAAAAGTTTCACTTTAAAAAATATGTAATACAATGTATCAAATGTATTGGTAAGTGCCAACGTAATATATCTAATAAAAATATCATGCGTATAGTATAATTAATTTTGGTATGATAACTCCAAAAAACTTTCTTTGTAAATCAGCTTTATTTCTTAAAAATAGATTCTCTGATATTTTAATGCTTTTATGTACTGGTGCTAAAATAAATAAAATCTTATGAGTCGTTTTTTTTATTAACAAAAAAAAAAACGAAATGATTGAATACTGCCACATATCATTTTGGCCAAATGTTTTTGTTGTTCGCGATTATAACATTCCAATGAATTTATAATTTAGCTAAACATTATTGGTGCTTTACGGATTTTGTACACTAATGTCTAATACTGCATTCAAATTTATAAAAAAAAAACATAATAACAGTATCTAGAATCATGTTTTTGGTTTGAATCCATGAAAATTGTATTTAAATATTAAAGTTGTATAAAAATAGACCTATATTATATTAGTTATTAATTTAACTGTTCAAAAATATTCCTGTCTCATTCCAATGTATGAAAAAAGAGTGAGATAGAATATTGTAATGAGTTTTTTTATTATTTTTATACTAAACTTGAACACGAGTTATTACGTACATTATATAATTTTTAGATAGATTTTGTCGTAAATCAATTTTGAATCATGTATATTGATAATTATATAAGCTTTTAGTATCCGAATTTATTAGTTTTTTGATAAACGAATGATTAAATTCGGTAATTTAATACGGCCTCCTTTTAAGAGTAAAGTGAAAAGTACATTGCTGTTTATATATGAATATCAATGCAATTTTTTATAAGCTTTCTTTTGTAAACAAGCAATGTACTTCGGATTGATAAGTCGAAACGTTTTGAGATCTGAATGATATATACAGTTGGGTGTGTCTAGTAGCTAATCTATGTTAAATACATATATCTTAAATATTTTTAGAGGATTTATTTATTGTGAAACCTAGTGAGTAAACAATCGCATAATATCGATATTATTCATATGTAACGTATCTAAATTTGGATGTAATATAAAATATGTTTAAACAGTATTTAATTTGCTTGCTGCTATTATAATAATGCAATAGGAATGATGAACATTCTATTTACATACAGTATAAGTTATTAGCAATTACTAATCATTATAAAACGTAAAAACAATATTAAATATTTATTATTAATAAACGTTAAATATATTAATGAATGTTCTTCATTTCTAGCTATATAATGCTTCCAGTATTTGCTCAAATTGTGTGAACAATGCGAGCTCGGACTGATAACTGTACATAAGATAGATTTTGTACGAGCAGTCGGAACGTCGCTTGGCAGACATAATAACAGATATGTTGCATTTTTTATGTTTAATAAAGTATTGCGATGTGTATATTGTGTTTTATTTCGATAAAAAAAAGCTAGCCAATAAATTTAACAAATCGTTTCCTTCGTGTTTATAATGCTCTACGTAGAGTAATAGATAATAGAGAACCTTTTGGTTTTAGACTCAGTATTAGTGGGTAGGTACTTATCTAAAGAATAGGGTAAAAATAAAACGACCATTTCATATCAAATAACAATATCTTTATCTGGCGCAGTCTTCAATAAGTAGTTATTCACTTTAAACTTCCTCGGTTTCAATCCTTTAGCCCCTAAATAATAGGGCGGGGCTTCCGTAGTAGGCAGATAGTATATACCGGGTCTACTAAAGTTAGTATTAGGACCTAGAACATTGCTTTTCGTATATTTATTATAACAGTTTCCATGTCGAGCGTCGTGTAATGTATCACATTGAACTGCGACGAATTTATCCGGGTTTTGGTGTGATATGATCCAATAGAGGGCAGCGCGTACGTGACTACAGAATAGGAAGCACGGCATGATGAACGTACCCGTCATGTATGGCTGGTATTCACCTGGAAGGATTGTTTTATAATTACTTAACTCGTTAATGTACGTAAACTGGACATCTATGGAGGTCTTTGTTCTGTTACGGTGCATAAACGAGGGAATGCTCATTATAACCCCACTATGTCAATTTCTTTTTTAGTGTAAATAGGCGTAGAGCATTCTTTCGTTGTTCTTAGAGCGTTAGAAAAGATTATATTATGTTCTAATACTGAACGGCACTGAAAACGAGGTGATAAATATCTTGATGTAGGTAACAGATATTTAATAGCGATTATTAAATTATAAGAAGTTTATATTTTGGCCTCTAAAGTTCTTAAATACTATTTTACCGATTTTGAACTTTCATTAATGAAAATCTTCATTCTTCTTGAATTCTATTTTTTAGTTTTTGTTCTGGTTCAGCCTGGCAGACAGGGCCGCGCCGCCCCTGTGTGCGAAGTGTGCGGCGCACACAGGCGCCAAGACAATAGGGGCGCCGCGCCGCCACTGCCACCTAAATTATTTTTTTTACCTATATGCATGGACGTATAAAAAAAGATGGACGGAGTATCGCCTTAACATTGAGTGAAGCCTAGTAATGGCGGCGACACATCGTGGACACATCCATGTGTGTGTGCCAGGTTGATTGCCAGATGCAATAAAATTATCCCACACTTTAGTATTTTTATTTTTCAATTTGATATACTTTTTATGTGTACTCTTACTATTAGAACCTATGCATAAATACAATTCCTATTTAGCTTTGACAAATCCACCACTGGACGTGAAACCAAAGGAAAATGTATGACAACTTGTTCAACCAATATTGGGGGGAGGAGACTGGAGAGGTAATGTCTCCTTAATTATTATTAAAATAAATAAAATGTCAGTTTATAACCAAACAAATAGGAAACATGCGATTTAAGTATACATACCTACACTTGAAATTTTCAAATTAACTGTCTTTTATCAGATGTCGAATAGGCATGACGACAGTATCCATAAATGATCGAATTAGTGTTTTTAAGGGAAAATTTATACTAAATAAATCAAAAATAGTCACTTAGAAACAGTAAAAAGATTAAGATTAATGAGATTATCAATAAAATAAAACATTGAAATTCTGCAGTCGGCCATCTTGACTGAAACACGCGTGACGTCACGTCTATGTAAACAGCTTCGCGTCAGGTATATTTTGTTGTTATGAATATGTTGAGTTTATTTATTTTCTATTTTTTAACGTATGCTTTATCGACTCAGAACAGAAATATAATTGCGAATTCACGAATATGTGGTTCGGGTTTCTCTCCGTCCAATTTATACAATTATTTCATATTATTTTCTCTTTAACACTTTTTTTGGGTATTATTTTTATGTAGATTCACATTGCAATACTGCACACCACTTATAAACTTTGAAATTAGATTCTATAATACTTAATAATTAAATATTTGTTTAATTTTGCTTCGCTATGCATACAGATAATTACGTATTTACGTAATAGTGACGTCACGCCTACGCCATGACACCTGTGAGCTGTTTTGGCACAGTTAATAAATATTTTTTGAAAAATAGCTTTTATCTTCGTTAAATTTAAGTATATTAGCGAAATATAGGGGTTTTCTTGTTTAATAAACGTTTACACACATTATGGAAGAGGTTTTGAAAATCTTTCGTCATGCCTATTGGCTGTGATAATATATTTTTTTAAATATGGTTGTTATATAAGGGTTAGCATGGTATACATGTTTTTGTGGGAAGAAAATGCAAAAACAAATTTTAAATATTTTTTGTGAAACAGTGACACTGTTTATCAGTCGGTAGTTCACGACGTAATGGCGGCTGACTTGCTTACTATGGTGAGAGTGTGTGCGTGTTCATTGTCTTTACACGATCGCTAGCTTACTCGGTGGCTTCACGTTGTTTGTTCGTAAAACGGTGTCCGTCTTTTTTTATATTATATTTTTATATTTTATGAAATATGAATGAGTGACTTTCTGAACGCAACCCGATGCGATGCGTGCGACGCAAGCGGGGCCCGGGGGTGGGTATTCCCCGATTTTAACGAACGAGATAGCTAAGGCAAAACAAAACAAATGAACAATCATTTGATTTAAGTGTGTGTGTGTAAGGTGCGCATTGAATTTTTATAAAAAAGAGGCGCTTCATAGGTTTCGCACACAGGCGCTGCCGGGGGTCGGTGCGGCCCTGCTGGCAGAGAGTTGTTTGTACTAAAATACCTCTACTTAAATAGCAAAATTATTTAAAAAATAAATAACTGCTCACCTCCATTAGCATAAAAATCAACATGCGCATCAGCATCAGCGATCCCAAAGCCATCTATATTGGTGTGTAGCGCGTCCACGTGGTGTGCGGCGTCAGAGTTGAACCGCTCCTTGCGGGGCAGATTGCGGAAACAGGGACCGGCTGGGTCCAATCCTGTATTGTAATTTTTATATTATATAGCATTTTAAAGCCTTGTTTTATTTAAAATAACATGTCATATTTATAATATTATGATGTCATATTATAAACGAAGAAAACTCAACTCGGAAACCTTACTCAGTAAGTCTGGGAAGAGGTTGATAACTATTTTAATCGGCAGAGTAAAGAAAGACTCCCATGTAGGAAAGTAATCGATGTACACAATTGTGTTTTTAACGTAATTTAATTATCTAGTAAGTAATCGTAAATGGCTTTAGGATCCAAAACCACTCGACTGTGTTTGTTTATCTTTTTCAAATAGATTCCATTATCTTATGAATATTTTATTTTACCTAGATATTATACCTAGGTATATAATTTTTATTAACCTGTTATCCTTGATGGTTTTAAATTCGTCAACTCATGGTACTTAGTGGCTGCGTAATAAGCAATATGAGCTCCCAAACTACCACCGAGCATCTCCAGATTTTGCGGTTGCAATCCGAGCTTAGTCAGTTCTGCTAAAAACTCCCCGAGAATGTGACCCAGCGGCTTGGTAAGACGAGCTGCGCTGTCACAGAAAGTACTTATTACGAATATTTTAATAGTATTTGGCTTATTTTACAAGTTACTTTACATATTTTATGGATCTAATCTATAGACTGAGGCGGACTCTACACCATTGCCCTTTACACCTGTGATTTTACGGACTATGTTATCGATCGATTCAAGTCTGATATAAGTAAACCATTTATTGGTGAATTGCTTTTATTGAATGAAGCCATTGATGAAAAATCAAAAGAAGAAAGCTCTATCATACTTTTACGAATTTAGAAAATGTTCAAAAATTCCAAAGGATCAATAAAGTGTAAGTAGGTAACAAATTACTTTCCACTTAAGTATGATATTTAATCAATTGTTACCTTGTAAATAAGTATCCTTAAAGGTTTAATTGCCCTTTCATTCGTTATCTCAATTAACTAAATATGTTATATAAAAGGGCTTGAATGATACAATATCCAAGGTAGATACTAGGTAACAAGATAGATAGGTAACATTAAGAACACAATATTTTAGATTGATAAAACAATACTTACATAGGGTAAGTTCGTACCAGGATGGGAAAAATTTCTACGACTATGACATTTTTCCCTCGCTCTAGATAAGGCTGAACCATCGTTTGGACGATCGGCGAGAATGACGCATCTAAATAACCACTTATGAAAACCTGAAAACAGAATAGAATAATAGAAATAAACTATTTAAACTTTTAACAATAATTAATTATAGTTTGGACATTATCGGAGATTTAGGTGTCCACGTTTCCACAACAGAAATGTGCTACGCGACGCGAAGAATATTGAAAGTTAGTGTTAGCACTTCAATATTTTTCCGTTAATTTAATTTATTAATTGGGTATCTTATTTCTTGAGTTATAAAGACGATAAACTAAACCTGAATACAGGGTCCATTTAATAAATATTAATTTAGCAATCTTAGTCTTTACACTGGTGAGTTTAAACAATAATGTCTTTAAAATTTAAAATATTGAGGGCGTATTTCTCAAATATACTTATTATAAAATAATGTACTTATACGGCATATATACTTTTTATTTTACCAGTGTTTCGTTATTCAAGTCTATGTGTTCCTTGACACAATCAGCATCGGCGACGTTGAGTTTGCAAGTCGCTTCGTCATGACCGAACCAACCGTCAGAGGGCCACATCACCAACACTGTTAGAGATTCCTTCGTCTTCTCTGACATTGTTGTATTACGATCCATACCTGGACCTGGTAGAGAACTTATTTCTTTTATTGATTTTCTTTCACAAAATTAGAATTGGGTTGGGTAGGTTGGGAAGGAATTAAATTAAGTGTCAGCCTCTACAGTTTTTAAACGAAACTTGTATCCTAATGATATCTACTTATTTTGCATCATTTCATTTAATAAAGTAAGCGCAACAATAACTGTTATTACTTTGCGTATTCCTCTAATATTATATTCATGTAAAATTAAAACTAAGTTTAAACTCACAATTGGACATGAAACCATCCGGAGGGCCCGTATCAGTCATCGCATTAATGTAACCTAGGCACAAAAACAAGAGCACAATCATATTATTTTATTATATTATGCTGAAACTAAAAATACGGCAGCCAAACGAGCTAAGAAGTGGCCTACTGATGAAGTTTCTTAAATACAGAAGGTCGACTGATAATTTGTAAAGGCCAGCATGTATTGCATATTTAAGACCGTAGCAATGGAATTCTGCACGCGACATAATTCTACTTCATTATTTTTATTCATAGGCGCCCTAAAAAGGGAGGACCTTGACAGTTTTCGACAACAATGTAGCAGGAAACATTGCAATAAAAACAATGAATCCATATTGTACATGAAACTAAAGAAAAATCTCATGATAATAATATTTATTTATAGATATTGCATCTTTTGCATAGGTATCAATAATCATGTCAAATATGGATAGTTGATATAAAAAATAAGGTTGCATTTAGAGCTCAAGATAGGTATTGAATGTATCCGCACCAAAGGAAGATTACAGAGAATATGTTCTGTGAGGAGATGCTCTTTGGATGGAAATTGCTTGGATGAATATTAGTACGTCTTAGTACATAACTAAATAATCCATAGTTCTCTAAAGACCTCGTGCGGACTAAAATTAACAAAATGTTAGCAGTTGTTGCGTAGCACGAGTTCGTTACTTCGATTTTATTGTTAATATAAGATTATATTCATAAAATTATAAATAGGTGAACATTTTAATTAGATATATTTACCTAAATTTGAGTGCAACAATAGCCTAAATGTATTTAACTGATTTGCCCTGCATGCAATATTCTTTCCGGGAAGGAAATTGATATAGGATCAACCAAACACCTCTGTGCCTTTTTATATTATTTGTTTATATCTTCAACCCGTGGCCTTTGCTACAAGGTAAAATGTAATTTTTAGGAATTATCTTTATCATGCAAGTATTATCGAATCCCTTCATTTATTGTTTTATTGATTGAGCTAAAAACATTTATTTAAGTAGGGTAAGGTTGCTCAAGTCGTACCCCCTAAGGAAATTATGCTATAATATTCACGACAATTGAAATAATACAAAATAATCCACATTTACTGAATCTTTATTTAGTTGTCTATTATTAAAAAAATCAAAGAAACTTACAATGTTAATATTAAAATATATATTTTAACGTTTTTCAAAAACATACCTTCGGTACGATTAAGGCGCCTAGTTGCCTAATTCGTACCTACCACATACAGCCTAAGTCGTACTTAGAAAATACACTTTAGTGAAGATATAATAAACTATATAGAAAAATTCTTAATAATAAGAGATCAATTTTAAGTAAGTTAAAATTACAAATAATTCAGTCTGAGATTAACTTAAGCATATTATTTGGTAATTATTTTAGTGAATAATAAATAATAATAGTGAATAATGAATAATAAATCTTAGACCGAAATAGAAGTACGAGTAAAGAATTTTGAACAGGTACGACTTAAGCATACTTATCTTTGAGGTTGAAAAATAAAATTACTAACACAACCTAAAATTTTTCTCCTATTTGAGTATGCCCAAACGATTGACAGATAAGCATTAAAAATCGTTGTAAACAAAGACAAAATATAAAGATAACATTCCTGCCGTAAAAAGCTTATGAATGAGTCGTTAATTTTACATGAAAAGTGATAAAAAACTTACTTTTTGAATTATTTTCGCTGCACGAAGCCGACCGCCTGACCACTTGTTTACGCTTGCTCGCGCGACTAAATAGTTCACGTTAACAACACTAGATGGCCCAATTCAATGGTATCAGACGAGATATTGGTGGGGTACGACTAACGCCGTGGTACGACTTGAGCAACCTTACCCTACTTAGGTATAAAGGTAATATAATCGATTTTTTCTTGACTTAATATTCTTTCTATTTTTTTTTGACTTAGTATTCTTGTTATCAATGTTGTTATCCTGTTTAGATATACTTTCTCGTAACTAACCTAACTGATCAATTTATGCTAAAAAATTAATTAAGTACTGATAAAGGGCACAAAACCAGGTAGGTTCGAAGTTAAATTATTTGAAAACTATATTGCCTATTGGTACCTAATAAAAATTAAAGTTACCATCCTAAGCTGATCGCTAGTCGCTCCCACTCCACTTGGCAATTTTTTTTTGTAAGAAAATATTTTTATATAGATAAAGATATATTTTATTTATTTATGACTCTTATCTGAGTCATTATAATCGTTTTAATTATTAAACTGAATAATTAATTAATTATCTAATATAAAGTGTGTTATTATAATTAATAATTATGTACCTAACTTACCTATGAATAAACATTATAAATGAATGTAAATTTTAGTTATGTAATAATATTATATCTACTTTGTAATTTTGAATATTAGATAATCAAGGTTTATATAATTACATATTTACGTATTACATACGTAATTATAACAGTGAATATTTTTTTTAATTTTTTAGCATCACGCATGAAAATATTTTAGAAGAATTATTGAACACGGTTGGTCAAGTGTAAGGATCAATTACAAAAAAAATTTTTTGGACTAAAGACGGATAAAACGACTTGGCATTAAAATTTTATGGGCTTTCAGACAAGTCATTGTAAATTTTCTACCAAATAAAAGATAAATCGGTTTAGAACTTTTTGAGATATAGGTAGTCAGTTTGTTTTACTTTGGCATATAGTACCTATTAAACTGTCCTAATATAAGATGACTGTGATCAAAATACTCATACACCGACCCGATCAAACAAAGCTCTAGCCAAGCATTTCTTATGTGCAATTCCAATGACACAGTTGATTTAATTAATCGATTTCCACGGCTGAGAAACGTAACAAGCGCGTAAACGCATTCTGTTTGCGGATATTATTACGCGTAGAAAGCCTAGTCTTGGCTCATGAGTCTCGATGCGGCGTGCGACGGACACCGGTTTTACCGGCAGTGCAAGTCCGCTTCTCTCGTCGCCTAGACGCTCATAAGCGAAATGTGTTCATAAAGACTTACATCGCGTATAGATAAGTGCGACAATGAATGAGTCAGCGGCTGTGAACGATACCTGGCAGTGGTATAAGGATGTGGTGCGGTCGTGGCTGGAGGACCCCGGCGTGGAGGAGTTCCAGGGGCTTAATATCAGCTCCCTGATGATGGATCAAGCGTATGTGGTCGGGGAGGCTGATAGGAACGTCGCTGTGTACAGCGTTTCTGATGATTGTTTTAGAGTAAGTCGGAAACTTTAGGATAAGTACTTATTTTTAGAGCAAGTAAAAAACTTTAGAATAAGAATTAGGAAATAGTGTTTCTGCTCGGAGTAAAACATTTCCAGTAATTGATGTGATAAGTATTGACTAATAAAATATGAGTGGTAAACACCCATAAAATCTATTGACAGGTTTATGAACCTATGTCCTTCGTTTGAAAATAGATGTAAACACTTTACTAATCTCGGTACTTTTCAACTGTATCGAAGTGTCTTTGTTTGTACATATTTTGAAGTGAATCATTATTTGTGACTATTGAGAAATGGTTCTAAAAGCTTAGATATAAATAATTAAGACAAGACGCGCTCTACCAGTTTACTTGTACTCATGTCCGGAGAACTAATTTCGTTGAAGTTATAATTTAAATAAGGTGCATTTTTTCAAATCCAGTTTCTTTTTTCATATAATATTATAAGTAGATACGAATTATCTACCTAATGATATGAATATTTTATAGAGGTCATAAATATCATAGAATATTATTATAAACTAGCGGTCCGCCCCGGCTTCGCCCGTGGTACATGTTTACGTTTTCTTTACATAAGAACCATCCTCGTACTTCAAGGAATATAATAAAAAAAGAATTAACGAAATCGGTTCAGCCGTTCTCGAGTTATGCGCTTACCAACACATTTTGCGATTCATTTTTATATATAAGATATAGAAACCCATATAAGTTATATAAATAAACGATGTCACGTTATTTTTTTAAGGAAAATTAAAATTACAATAACTTACATGCATATAAAATTTCTGATATGTTATGAATTACATCCTTTTTAATGATTATTGATGGGTTATTCGTTATTCGTTTGAATTTATACACCTAAGTAGAGACATTAACAACTATTGCATTTACAATTTTTATTTTCTTTCATCATGAAAAAGATGATTGGTTTGGAAAGAATAGTACCTACATATTTCAGTTACGACCAATTTGTATAATTACAGTCACGAATTTAGCGTTAACCTTCAACCGTTTAAACTTAAACATTTCAATACACAATGATATTCAATACATATGTTTAATATTAAAATCAACAAATTTGCATAGTCTAGCTAGGTATAAACTATGAAGTCGTTAGTATAATAGCACTGAAATTCTGAAAAATTAACAAATCGATTCGTTTGATTTAATGTACTTATACTATCTTTAATTCTATCACAGACTAATAATAACACTGGTCAACAATGATTTTGTTGCCCTGGATGTGAAAGTGGTTTCGAATAATTTAATGCATATTATATATAAAACTATTAATGGTTTTGGTAGATTGGCTCTAGTTTTTTTTTAATCCTAATTTTCTTATTAGACTCTAAAACGCAGCATGAAATAGAAGGTATATTTGTTTAACATCATTTATTTTCTACTAAGTTTTACTTATTGTTTTGTTTTAGTATTTAATTAATTCAAATGGATATAAAAATAGAGAAAAATCATTAAAACTTATGAAATAGTACAAGGATTGTACTATTACAATTGATTTTATGAGCTTCTCTTCTTGGGACAATAGTTTTGTTATGGACCATCAGTAATCTGCCATCTTGTGACAATTCCATATACCCTGATATCTTTATCCCATAATTTTTACTGCTTTTTTGATGCGTTCTTTCTGTTTCTCACAGAAATTTCGCAGATTTACTGGATATCTATCCAAGAGACTGTGGGGAAAGTGTAGCTTTAATGTTCGTATTTGCTCATAAAATTAATTAAGTTTTTTAACAACTGTTGTGCAATTTCTTTATAATTTGGTGTTTTAAATTTAACCTAAATTAACTAATACTATATCTCTCCATCATTTACATTCAGCATCAGTTATAAAATTTTGTTAAATTTTCATCTTTTATCAATTTTCGACACGCCCGTCCTGTAGGGCTGTCGGGTATTCTTCTTATACTTCTAGATTCCCTCAAAGGCCTAAATTCCCATATTTATTAATTATTCCTAATGAATTTGCTTTGTCTTATTCTATTAATAAAAACATCAAGGGAATTTCGTATACCTATCCACTTTGCTGACCAAGTGCTAATGGGTTTCTTTAACTCAATATAAACCGAACTTTGTTGTTCATAAAAATTATTTTTTTATAGAAACGATTTAATATTATGATATTCTACTGTCAGTTTTATAGAACAGGGTTATGTCTGAGCGAATAAATGTGCAGAAAACGTAATTCACCAAAAAAATAAACACTTGTTAGTAACCCATATTCTGAAGGGCCGTAAGAAAATTTAATATATGAAAATCCAAATTAAAAAAAAACTAGAGCCAATTAAATAATTTAAATGATTACATCCGCAAACTGGGTACTTGAAATATATAAATCTGTAGAAATATCCAGGGCAACAAAAAAAAATTGTTTTTTTGTTGAGCTGTGTAATATACTACGTATACAATACTATCTTTAATATAACAAAGGTAGAGTAAAAAAATATTAAAGTAATGAATTGGAGCCAGTCCAAACTATAGGTTTATTATAATATAAAACGAGATTTGAAACAGGGATTCTGGGATAGTTGTCCCACTTTCATTCAATCTGAAAAAGCAATGTTTTTAAGAATGCACAGAATAAAATGCATTGGGTAATTGTTAAATCATGGCTCGTACCTGTTGCTCTCTCCACTTCTGAATAACATTCTCTTTCTATTTCTCTTTCTAAATACAACTGTTGTATAATAAATTACGTCTTATTACGAAATCACTCTTTATTTCCTACCCAACAAAAGCGTAATGGTAATGGGCTATTAATTTCCATATATTCTAAGCGAGTAGCGACACTGCATATCAACATTCAAGTGAATTTTTACGGCTTCAGTATTTTTGGATATACATAAACTAAACAAACGTTTATTGTTATTTTAGTAAACAACTTTCGTTTTTTATGGATAACATATTCCATACGCACATTATTACACACAGACTTTTAAACTCTATAATTAATAATTATCATCAAGTCGTCAACACCGTCGATGCGTAAATAAAATCAGAAGAGTTTTATTGTAATAATAACTACCAACGGGTTATGTTTATAATACCGTGTGATTTGTGAACCTATATAATGCACAATATTATTAATTTCAACTTTTACCAAATTGTTTGGAGGCGTTATAAATTTGAAAATTAGCCATATTAAGGCTAATAGGAACGTAATCAGTTTTCTCAATTCACACTGATGATCATTGATGATTTACAATGTGCAGTTAAAATACTAAGTTAATTGCTAAATTATGAACCAACCACGTCCTGTTACACTTGTACATAACACGCGCGATTTCTCAAATAACCTTCGAGTCGCGTGCATTATTTTGAAAGTACTTATTATCTATTTAAATATTCTAAGTAAGTTCTTATTAACAAAGATATTGTCATTTTATTTGGTTCACGAATGCGTGAAACTGCAATGTCTGTTTACTACTAGTACTATGTGTATGCTCTACAATTTAATGATTCATTCAAATTGACGATTCTGTTTTTTATATTCAATTATTGATAGAATGACTGTACCTGAGATGTTTGTTACCAAATACATACATTATACTTCAATGATATGCTAAAAATATGCTGCTTGAAGGGCAGCTTTTTTTTTAACTGCGTATCACATTATCACAAAATGAAGTGCATTGACCCTTTGATTGATGGAGCCGATGACGTGTCGAAGGGATTTTCCGGGGAAATCACGTATCCCCCTCAATAAACATTTCTAATTATCTTTTTATATCTATCTTATAAACGTTATGTTGAAAATAAGGTACTTAAATTAAAATTATTTGAAGACGATTTTGTACAATCAAAGTCAATTGAGTTATCTTAAATAATTATATCTAATAATTAATAAATTGTTTGATTGACATAAGCAGCTAAGTTTTTAATATCAGGTCGTATTATTTAATTCGCATATTTCTATACCTAGTTAGTTTCCTTAAGAATTTAGTTGATCGACAATGGTCCAAATATTAAAATAGTGAATTAAGGTGATGAATTAATTTTTCTAACATTTACGGCCCTTTTCAAACCTTCGTAATTTTTATATTATTAAAGTTGTCGTGATGAAAATTCTTGACAAGAAAGTTCAATAATTTGGAAAATCCAAAAGTGCACGCCTCATAATTTTTTTTTAATAAATATTTATTAATTATTATTTTTGTTTATTTAATAACAATTAAACCACATCGAATCAGACCCTGAAAAATGAAAGGGTTCTATTCCTGAGCATACTCAAGCGTAAGAGAAAAAAAAAGACTCGATTAGTAAAGTATTTCGGTCGCTATCGTGTTAACAAGAAAAAGGATCCGCACATACAGACACACGGACGTCCAAGACAGAACTTTTTTAAACTGTTTTTTAACTAGTTTAAATAACAAAAATGACATCAAAAATATCATGAACGTTAAAAATAGTGTTTTGTATATAATATGTGTATGTATGTATTATCTTACAAGTGCAATGTATGATACATAAAGACATTTTAAGTTTGAAAAATCAGATGTTTTGCGCGAAGTGACAGTAGTACCCACCTCAACGCTTCGCTTATGAGGCGTGCAATAGTAACACAATACGTCTACCGTTTTAGAAACATGATTCCATGATATTTTCTCGATAGAAAAAAAATACAAAGTTCTCATTGTTATTTTTTTATAATCTCTGGCATCTTCAAAATAACAAACGTAAAGTTACGACTTTTTGGATATTAACTATAAAATATACACCCTATACGTCTACCGATTTAGAATTTTGAAATATGCGATGGTTTTGAAATAAACAAGAAATACTTGAAATTAGCGCGCGACCAGCCAATATAGCGAGAGCCGCCCTGTACCTTCCTACCCCGATCGCTGCACGAGTCATTCCCGCTACGGCCGTCACACGGGGAACTTGTGTCGCTCGCGCAATCGTAAAAAAGGGTGACAACACGATAAGACAAAATGAGAAAAATGGGGACAATAAAGAAAATAAGAAGAAGAAACATAAAGGTTGGAGAAAAAAGAATGCTTACAATTGGAACAAATTAATGAAGAAGTTGGTTTTATTTTAAATTTGATGATAATTGTATTATAGACGATGTTTGATATGTACCCCTGTTTTAAGTACATAACGAATGTGTAAGATTTTTTTCATTTATAGCATAGATAATCTTTTCAGAAATCCGGAATCCAGAAGGAAAATAAACCCACTGATTGTTCACAATGTGAACCCACTCCTTCGTAAGTACCTTTATTCAGTCAAAAATGTATGTTATCAACGTTCTACTGGTTTTATCGCATGATTCCATTTTTAGCAAAAAGCAACAAAGTGCAAAGAAATAAAAAATCATGGTGAACTTAGTGGAAGTATGGCGGACGTGATATGGAACAGGAGCTCATTGGAGTAGTATTATATTTAAAAAAAATACGAAAAAATTTCAAGAATTACATTTCTTAGTAGGTGGTAGATAAGTATGTTGTATAAAGAATTTGATGTTGATATTTATTTCATTTATACTTACTACACCTGTGCGGGAAATTGCTTAGTACTAAAACAGGTTTATATTCATATTTACATAGTAATGTGAGTTTTAATTTCGAATAATTTTGTGTAAGTATATTAAATTGAGTTCCTGGGTGATCTGGAAACACAATTGGGCCCGGAAGATGGCGCTGCAGTCACTCCTCCTAATCACATGAACCGATTTGGGTGAATATTTGTGTGCACATTTCATTGTTGTGGGATGATTGGTTGATTCGTTTTCACATTAGCTAATATTATGTATTTTTGTTGTAAACTTAATTTAATGTTTATAATACATTATTATTGGTATAAATAAGCCAGTGTTCGTCTCACATTGCTGTACCTGCCTACCTACCCTACCAGGGCCTAACTTTGTTCTGGCTATTTTATTTTGATTATTTGTAATGAATAATTACAATTATAATAGAGTGCAAAAAATAAATACATGCGTCAATATATTTTGTGTTTTTTTTTTAAACAATTTTTCTATTTAAAAAAATATCATTCCGACCGCGGCTTTACCCGCTTGGAATTAGGTTATATCGTGAATCCTGTTTTATCCCACAGAAGTGTTCAGTTCGGATAAAAAGTATCCTATGTGTAAATCCAGGCAATTAGCTATATTTTATCAAAATTGGTAATGTAGTCTTGACGTGATTAAGTAACAACTAACAAAAAAATATACAAATTAACATCCAAAGTTTCGCATCAGTTTTACTGTATTAGTGATATCTTCCACTCTTGACTTTGACTGAGAAGAATTAGGGTTTATAACTTCTTTCAGAAATAGTACCTTTCATTTCTGGGCATGATGTAATATCTACGTCAGCATCAAATTCTATCTAAATCAATTCAGTAGTCCGCGTTATTGAGTACCATTTCATTTTTTCAGAGTAACAATATTTTTTGTTATTTTAAAGATTATTTATAACCTGTATTATTTTGTAATAAAGTAAACATTACGAAATGATAATAATTATTATTAATAATGTCTAAGTAGTTGTTAAAAAGAAGATTATTTGTTTATAAGCAAGAAAATAAAACCAATAAATCAACAATTAAATAAATGTATGACAATATTATAACTGTATGACGACTCCATACATGTTTGTCCCGAGTCGGCCAGCGGCAGCGCGGCGAGTTTGCAAGAATGACTTCGCGCACACCCGCGTTCGCGATAGCGAGCTATTAGACTCCGCCCGCCAAGCAGTGGATTTTTTTTTTGTGTATCGTCTTAATGTTTGTGTATACTTTTTCATCACTGTTCTGATTTCATTTACGCGATAACTAGTGTAAGAGATGTAATTATTAGTAGCTATGTGTGTCAAATATTTTGATCACGCGAGCGTGTGTAGAGAAATTGGAATTGTGGAATAGTTGGCTTTGAAATATTGACTAATATTTGTTATTTTATTTATTTGTGCTGGTAGATCATTAATAAATATAAAACAATGAATACCTACTATTTGTAAACAATATTATAAATGTATTTCACTATTTTAATAATATACATGTCTTATAATAAATCCGTATGTCATATTGTCTAAATAATTAATAATTGACCTATAACCTATAACAGATGGCTCTTGGCTCTACCAAAAACTTACTAGTAAATTTTAGATCATCTAGTATAAGTGAGTATAATAATAAATTAATAATAGTAAATTAGGGTTAGTTATCCCTATTCGCTCCAGTTTTATGTCTTTTATGTTTTGTATCTATTATTGTATGACGTGATATAATTAAATTTGTAAATTCGTAAGAATTTGAACTCGTCCAGATCCTTATTTCTCGTAATATTGTGCACATCATCTTATGCAATTACGAGGCAGTGTAATATTTTCTTACAGTTTTTGCTGTTCGATTTGGCGGTAAAGCCGTAACTCGTTTTGAGTCTGGTCGCGAATTCCGCGCCTTTTCGAGACACTCTTACATAATTACACCTTTCTTCTCGATACCAAATGCCAAATCTCTGAGAAACCACGCAATGTTTTAGCAAATCCTTTTGTAGCGTATTATAAAATACATTGGATGCACGATGGTCGATGGCACGATGAAACATATCATCTGAAATCGTTTGATCATATTTATTTATAAAGGAAAATAAAAATCTGTTTTTTTAGAACATACTTTTTAAAAATGTAGCATAGATGTGATCGAGTATTTTTAAAAGAGTTTTTTTTTTTTTAATAAACGTGTTTATCGGTCTCTATATTTTTAGAAGTCGTAATTTAATTTTAATTGTTGTTAAAAATTTGTAGTGTCCCTTCGAGCTGCAGAAGTCAATATCAGCCGGATTTGAAAGCTGGTGGGTCGTGGATACCGCAAAGCGCGTTACATGGAGGGTCTACATGGACACTTCTGAAGATTATATGAGTGTTCGGAATACATCGTAAGTTATGTTTATACTACATATAAATATACCTAGTTACGAGTCGACTTTGTAGGTACACTTTGTACCTTCCATAGAAATCTACATGGTACTTTCATACCATATGTATAGAGTCGACTCATAATGCTATCGTGTATGCGACCTTTCTCAAAATTATGAACAAATAGGACCCACTTTCAAAAGTAAGAATATGTGTAAACCAATAGGTAAATTAAGCACTTTAAAATATACCAAAAGCAAAAAAGACAAAAGCTACATTAATTGTGCTATGAAGTTTATTTTGTAAGGTTCGCAGTGTACCTAGAAAGTCACATTCAGAATATTCTTACTTCTTAGTAACATTACGCGGGGAAAAAATAAGAAACGTACCGACTTCGAAACATGTTTCGCAATTTTTCCATTTCTAGGTTGACAGTTCTCATAGACATTTTACAATCTAGAAAGACAGTTTAATGGGACTTGTTTACTGATGAAGAATTTTTATTGAGTTTTCACATCAAATATTCTTATTCAGTATTCCTACGGTCAGTGTTTCACTGTTCACATTTGTCAATCTTGATTAACATCATTATTTTTTTCTTTTTCTAATAACCTAGCCTATACCGGCATCAATCCAAATATAATATTCAATCAACTCCAGAACAATAGAATGCAAATGAGACCTTTATTGACATTTTGATTTTGTTATTGTCTGGTTGGCAAAAAAAAAACAAAATGGAATGTGATGCAACGTTCTCAATTTAAATTGTAGAGCGCGCCAAAACGAATACTAAAATGTATGCAGTCGCAAACCGATATTATTTTATGATACGAAGTTTTATCAAATTTTTGATATAATATTTGCTATGTTACCTTTATTTCAATTCTTTTGTTTTATTGTAGGGGATTGATTTGTCAATTAAGGCCATATTTGGGAGAATTTGGAGTTTACACTTTGAATGTAACCGGCGAAGGCTGTGATGTGCGAACCACAAGGGAACCAGTCGATATTTATATGCGTAAGTATATTTATTTATTATGTAGGTAATTCATGTTTACCCAAATTTCAAAACCATATAAATAAATTGTTTATAAATTTGCAAAATGGCTTTCGACATAAACATACATTTTGCTTATCCAAAATGTATAATCCTCACCATCTTTAGAAGTAACGATTGTAAAATGCAAATTTACAATAATAAAATTGATTCCGTTGTCCTCAAGAGACCCTTGACACAAAAATATTCAATTTCGCCCTTGTCTAGATTTAACATGATATCCGAAGACGTTATCTCGCTCTTGACCTGCTTCAACAATTGATGGCAATTTTATTTTATCTACAATCTCAACTTTTAGTGCACTACTGTTAGAATACACATGACAGGGAAAAATATTTTGCGTTAGTCAACATGATTCATGCTTGGGCTTCACATTGTTTAAATATTTCTTATAATTTATATTTTACAATAATGATAACGATGCATTGTTTCCGACTTCCGTGCTGTTTTTGGAATTACTAATTATTATGTGAGACTCTTTAGAGTTTTAAAAGAATAAACCTTTAATAGTGATGTTGTGCTGCATCGTTTAGTTTATAATTTTTGTGCAGAAAATGAAAGAGCGGACGGTGAAGAGGGATTTCTTTCGAAAAAAATATTTAAAATCTTAAAAAAAAAAAACTAAAATTATCTAAAAGCTATACGATATGGAATAATAGTACTTCATCTCACTTTTGAAATTCGCATGTTCATTTTAAAATCCAATTTAGCTCATTCTAATATTACATTTGTTACAAAGCCATAGTCAATGACAATAATATAAATATCTGTTTCAAGATCAGTGGGACAGTGCCATCTGGTCGAGTTGTTATAATATAATATTATTGAGTCGTAATGTATTCCTGTATGCAAATTATGGAGGTCAGTGCTTTCAACTTGAAGCTTTTATTTCAATACGCGAGTATTCATTAGGTCTGCTTTATTAAGATACTATTACCTATTTATTTCATATCAAATTTTTTGATACTATGATATTTAAAAATAAAAAATATTTCAATAATGAATCCAAAGTAGGCTCTATGAGTGCTCTATCTGCCTTATTTAAAAATGTTTTTTCTGGTAATGTCTTATTTTAAATGTTTATTTTAAATCGATATAATTCTAACGAATAATAAAATAACTTTGTACGTAGTAATAAACTTTTACTGTTCTAAAATCGCATTTCCGAACTTATACCTAGTGATACTAGTGTAGAAGAGGTGACCATTATTACGAGCTGTTCAATAAGTGACCTACTTGTGCTTTATGAAATAAATATAAAACAAAGTACAAAAACTCAGACACAAGATTTATCGTGTGCAAAGATTACAATGATGCAGTTAAAAATAATGATTGTTGAGACTTGAGTAAAAACTAAAATGCTATCACAACCGCGTCGTCACTCGTCACGCACTTAGGGACGGAGAAAATTAAGAAATTCTAGCGTAACAGATTCACGTATTGGAAATAGCGAAAGTTGTGGTTTATGTTAAATCGACCTTTATTTGTATTGTAATGATATTGAAAGTTTTATTATTGATAAAAATGTTAGTGTTACAAATATAATACAAATATTATTTGTATTTTATTTGTAGATAACACTAACATTTTCTTTTTTTCCTTTCCGAGACGATGTTAGTTATTTATAATATAAATAATCTATTTGTATAAGATTTTATTAGAAGGCATCTTTTGCGGCTGAATCAATTCTAAATGTAGGTACATCGTATCGATAAAATTACACAATACTCTAGTGATTCTGTCGATCGAAATAACGATAATAAGAAACATAATATTTAAGCATATATCTCCTCAATTAATTTAAGCATATCTTTATTCTGGCTATACCAATTTTTAAATAAGTAATAAGAAAGAAATAACATCGTCTGGGAACTCTTGTCAATTAAACAATAACGATGATCATCTTGTTATGTAGGCAGAGATCCTGTATTGAATTCTTTCAACCTCGGGTTCAACGATTTGATGAACTTTATCCGCTGCCAGCCTACGGTTGTTGACAGGATATTTTAACTGTTCAATTATTTCTTACGATTCTCTACCTACTGTAAATGTCTCATGCATTCTGGTGTTTCGGAATGTTGGTAAAACATGAGGAATTTCACTTTACTTCCGTTACCAATATTGGCAACGAATTTAGCGTTTACCTACATAGAACATTATGTTTGTATTAATAACTTTTTTATGTTCAAATAAATCAGAGTAAACAAAAAAAAATGCATTTATTTACATATATTTTATATATATATATCGTATATTAATTACATTATACAGGGTGTAATCGTTAAGTGTGCACAGGCGATTATTCCGTAACTATTGCAGATATCAAAAAACTTTATACTGATATCGAAAGCCCTTCCTCCCATACATTTAGTATGAGACATGACTATCCTAAACATGTAATATGAAAAATTTTGGTTCTTTTTTTGAATTTGTGCTTAAATTACTTCGCAAATTTTAATAAAAATTAATTTAGAAACTGTAAACAGAGCTCGATGTGGAATACAATGGTATTCCAAAACAAGGAAGTCACTTCGAACATTTGCTTTGAACACAAAATGTATGGAAAATTCAATGTATGGGAGTGTTTAATGTGACTTTTTTGGATATTTCCCGTTTTATTTTTTAAAAATTATTATTGTCATTTTACTCATTAGGTAAAGGGCTTTCGATGACAGTATAATGTTTTTGCACGCCTCATAAGCGAAGCGTTGAGGTGGGTACTACTGTCACTTCGCGCAAAACATCTGATTTTTCAATTTGATATCTGCAATAGTTACAGAATAATCGCCTGTGCACACTTAACGATTACACCCTGTATAGTACCTAAATTCAGTCATAATGACAATCGAGACATTTAAAAGCTGCAATCTCTGGTGTAAATGTTATAATGCCCGTAGGCTTTATAAAAGAGATCCCAGAAAGCCATGCTCTCCTTGTTTATTCGATACTCAAGTTTTAGATTAGCATCAATAATCATGTAAGGTCGATAATCCTTTCCCGCCGACTTCCACTTGACAGGCAATATATCGTCAACCACAGGCGTTGGATCACTGAAAACAATAATATTTATTAATATTAAAGTACCTACACATTATAGGAGAAAAAAAAACCAAAAACTTCTTACCCATATTTTACAAAATTGGCCCACATTTTTGTAATTCGTGCAATAAGCAATTTATTTTTCTCATTTCCTTCCACTGTACCACCGAAATTGAAAAGATATTTTAATTCTTCGTTGTGTACGGCGTCATCTTTCTCACTATCTCCAACATAACTAAATTCATATTGGTACACTGGTTTCGCATTTTCTTTTAGTAAGTTAGTGATAGTGCGTTCTACGGGATGTTTCATAAGAAAATCGGTTGAAAAATTATCTAATTCAAATGATAAATCTCTTGAAATTGGTTCGTCACCAATGTAGAAATGTTGAGCAATTAGTGCAGCTTCTTCCATTTGTTCGTTGTTTAGATAAAAACTTTCTTTTAAAGTCTCAAAAAATATATTTGACTTATAATATTCATCATCTTCGTTAGCATTAGTACCATGAAACTCGTTGCTAGTGTGACCTATTAATATTGGAGTCCCTTTAACTTTCTTAGCATTTGAAAGAGAAAATGGATCCGTGTCTATGAAGTTCTCTACTCCGCTAAAAGACCTTTCTTTACACGGCCTTAGTTTTAAATCCAAATCTGCAGCTGCGCCAGATACTAATTTGTGATGTGTGCCTTTGAGGAATTCTAACGCTTCAGATGTGTCTGTGGTATTGAATCCAAGGTGTAAAGCTAATTTTTTAGCGACATCAACATCTGCGTTGACGAATGATCCAGGTTTATGAGGGGTACCACTTTGTGCAATTACTTTACTGAAAAGTTTGTCTTTATTGGAATATAAGTGAAGTAAAGCAGACCCTGCACCTGCACTTTGCCCTCCAACGGTCACGTTATAGGGATTTCCTCCAAAAGCGCGTATATTTCTTCTTACCCATGTAAGAGCTTCATATTGGTCTTTTAGACCTTGATTTCCGGGAACATTAGGTACGTCAAGGCACATGAATCCATAAGGACCTAACCGATAATTAACTGTGACTACGACAATTCCTTGTCTCACTAGATTTTCGGGATCGTAACTATTAGCACTACCAACAACATACATACCCCCGTGAAACCATACTAATACTGGCAATGGATTTTGTGAACTAGCTATGGTAGGAACGTAGATATTCAACCGCAAACAATCTAAAGTTTCATTTGCATCACTATCCGATCGCATTGATGATTTAACAGTTTGCGGACAAACTATGGAATCGTCATATGCGTTAAATATTTCTTCATCAAAGCCGGGATGATGACGTGCGGCCTGAAACATATTTAGTTTTTTTATTAAGATGAATTACATAATATTTATATTTATCT
This sequence comes from Colias eurytheme, assembly GCA_907164685.1. NCBI lineage: Eukaryota > Metazoa > Arthropoda > Insecta > Lepidoptera > Pieridae > Colias > Colias eurytheme. The sequence continues at coordinate 9,099 of CAJQZN010031397.1, read as the reverse complement.
TATCTGACGTAAATGTAACTCAGCAACATACGATAATAGTAAACAATAGTAATTGTTAGATATTGCATTTATTAGCGATTAACACACATAAATGAATAATATCATGCAAAACTTACTCCAAAAGGATTGTCCAAATCCACTTGCGCATATGGTATTCCCAAAAACTGTGAATAGTTCGCGTCGCTGGATTTTAAGCCTCTTACAAGTCCTTGGTCAATTAGCACTAATGGGTCAACTCTTACTTGGGCCGAATACGCATTACTTATTAAACTAAAAACACAAATTATACTTAAAATTTCCATATTTTCAACGATCCATGAATGTACCGTAATGATTCCCGGCTGAAAGTCACTTTCAAAATGCAATATCTATGAATTCTCTCGTGATAATGTACGTGATGATGAATTGATATCGTTTTCATCTAACTTATCATGTACTTGAAGTTTGATGTATTCAAGATTATTTTATACAAGACAAATCCCCAAAAATGAAAGGAATTTGTTAGGGTTTTTCAGGTATTACGTTTTTAATCGGCATGATTTAGTTCGATTAACAATAATCACTACATAGTATAAAACAAAGTCGCTTTCTCTGTCCCTATGTCCCTTTGTATGCTTATATCTTTATAACTACGCAACGGATTTTGATGCGTTTTTTTTTAATAGATAAAGTGATTCAAGAGGAAGGTTTTAGTATATAATTTATTAGGTTTTTACGAAGCGGGCGAAGCCGCGGGCTGTAAGCTAGTTTCACTATATTATAATGATCCATGAATCACTATTAGGTACTCACTATTATACAGATCCATGAATGATGAATTTGAGTTTTTTATTTGGCGCCACAGGCAATATAATGTTAATCGAGAAGTAAGGCTCGTGAGAACTATTTTAAGCTTTAATTTTTAATTTTGTCACAGCTTTGCTCCTTCTGCTGGGATTACTACTCGGAATATGGGTGGTGTACGGAATATTGAAGCTCATAATGTCAAGGGTGAGGAGGTCTGCAAAGCTTCGGTATGGAGACAAGGAACTGGCAATACAACAACGGTTACGTGCTCTGGATACATTTAGAGGGTTGGTCTTTTATATATTCGACACTTGTTAAGCATTACGTAAAATTTTGTTGTCATTACTTATATGACGTTAGTTGCTTTTATAAGATAAGATAGAAGATTTGTGTTTCTAGATGTGTTTATTTTTATTATTATTAATTTAAGATGGGTTCAGTTCCGTTCCGTTCCAGCCTTATAAGACGTCCACTGCAGGACATAGGCCTCCCCCAAAGATAAATTAAGATGGGTAACTGATTATTATTGTATGCTTTGTCTAGAAACAAAAGCACAATGTTCCCTATTGCATACTAGATATCGTTTTCAATGATGAAGTCTGCAATAATTAGCCATCAGCAATGCATACCTCGTAAATCATTCACTTCAAGCAGTAATCAATACAAAATTGAAAAGAGCTGTTGCCATATTAAGCATATCATTGCTCGCGTGAATGTTTTTCTTTTTATGTTCCCACGGAACGAATGTGATGTTTCTAACTTGCGTCCACAACTGGTTGTTTCATACTATTATGCGTTTAACAACTGAGCGGGCAATATGTGTAATTAAACAACTATAATTAAAACCACTCCTTTTATTAATAGCGTAAGGGGTATACGGGTTATACCTGTCCCGATGTCTGAGAGGACTTCCGTCTCTTTTATTTGTGTTAGTTGGAAAAGGATACAGCTATAGTATGTACTATGTACCGACTGTACATAAGATACTTATTAATTTTATACGTAAAACGTATTAAGTTATTCTTTGAGCTTATAGGTTAATTAAAGTATAGACGAACCAAAAATAGATCGAGGCCAGATATTACAGTCTTACAGAAATAATAATAAAATCATAATAATTATTGAACTTTCTTGTAAACTACAATTTAGGTAGTGAGGATACTTAACTTTACGTTCCACGAATATCAGACGCATGTCTTGTATTCGTGGAACACGAATTTTTTTCCTTTTTCATTGAATATTAAAACGCCAAGGACAAAGGTTTTGATTTGATATTGATGGAACAAAGAATGTTAAATATTTTAGCCACACCATAAATATTTTTTTGCTCGCGGGCTGGTCAGAATCCTGCAAAGCAAAACGATTATATTAGATTCAAATGTTATAAGAGGGTTTTTATAAAAGCTTTGTGTAAGCTACACTAGGAGTTAGGACACTTCTATCTCATCACACTATCTTTTAGCATGGCGATAATTTTCATGATTTTCATTTTATGCACGGGGGGTACTGGTGGCTCTAACATTATGTTCTCATACATATTATTAGAAGAATTTGTTTGTTATAAACCTACAACGGTAATTAGCTTTAAGGTATCTTCTTGTAAATTTACATATAAGTAGGTACAATTATTAATCTTTTAGGATGGCGATAGTTTTCATGATATTCGTGAACGATGGTGCGGGGGGATACTGGTGGCTAGAACACGCGACGTGGAACGGTCTGGCCGTCGGGGATTTGGTGTTTCCCGCCTTTTTGTGGATCATGGGCGTGTGTGTTCCTCTCTCTGTGAAGAGCGCGTTCGCTAAGGGCATTCCCAGGTGGAAGATATTTATACATATTGTACGGGTGAGTGATCATGTTGTTTTGTTAATTAGGTTATGGGTAAAGGTTTAATATAGGTGCGAAAGAAGTAGTTAAGTACATTTCAAAACATCTAAAAATTCTTTTTTCAGTGAAACTTCTTTAGGTGCGATGACAGTAATTAGATTTCAAGGTTGCGTCATGGCAATACCGCTACGTTATGGATCTTGATTCTTGATATCTATGAACTTTGCCAAAGAAGTTTCACTTCTGCACATGTGCTCGGCACACACGCTCTTACATGCAAATGTAGAGTCTAGCGTAGTGATTGAACTAAAGTGCTTTTCTGAAATTTGAACTTGTATTCGAATTAACAAAATTATTTTTTCGCATGTATTCGTATGACGACATATTTGTACGTAATGAACATGTAATTTATCTTATAGTTATTACGGATAGGCAATTGTGCATGAAACGTTACGCTTTATGAAGCAAAAATGCAATTAAAGGCAAATTCTGTTTCTACTATATTATAGACTTGTTGCTTTCTATTAAATGAAGTTCCAATCAAGGCTTGTTAGTAGTAAAGTGAGTAAAAAAATATGTTACCTAAGTATTATTTATGGTTATATTTTTTTAAATAAGCTATTTAAAAAAATATCATAGGTATAATATATTCGAAATTTATTTTCTTTTATCATTATTTATATGGATGTAACGATCACAACTGTCTTTAAAAACATAATCGGCGGATTGATATAGTTAACAACTACATAATATCGGTAGATCACAGATAGATGATAACTCTAGCCTCTACATTAGATACAGTTCGCATCTCTTTGACGTAAAATAAGATTAGATGGAATCTGACAAAAATGTGCTTAAAATGAATTTTTAAATATGTAGCCTAAGTATAGTTAACCCGTGACGCGTCCTACGTACAGGCGGTTGCTCGTAACTCAAAATGGTACTGTAGCGTCCTGCGTACAACGCCTGTTCATAACGCGGCCAATGACTTTGAAGGTCACCTGTAGTTCTTACAAGTGAATGTTTCCAGTATAAAAAATATTTCTCTATGCCTTAAATTCGAATCGACACGACTCCGAGACAGGCAATAGAGACCAAAACCACAAAATAAAAAAAATAAAGTGAATCATTGATTGAGTTGCGTCATCGGCCATAGTTTGTGACATTTGTCTTGTTCAACGAATATTTGGATTGTGAATTATGCCGAGAGGAATAATTAGATGAGTGATAATTGAGACGTATATTACTGGAAATTTTACGTAGAATACGTTTATGATATTGGTTTTAGGGATATTTGAAGAATACTCAGTGAAAAAGTGTCTCAACTTTTCAGTGCGGAAGACGCAAAATGGCTCTTTTTTTCTTGTTTGTGAATAATGTAGATTTGTTATTATTCATTGTGGAGGAAGGAAGGTGGAATTCCTCCATCGAAAAAGGGAGGATCC
>CAJQZN010031395.1:16295-31304 GCA_907164685.1 Colias eurytheme | reverse complement strand
AAATGCGAGATGACCTAGTTCTTAGTAAATATTATGAAGCTGAGTTTGTTTGTTTGAATGCGCTAATCTTGGGAACCACGGGACCGATGAAAAATTATTTCACTGTTAGATAGTCCATTAATCGAGGAATGCTACAGGCAGCAGGCTATATATCATCACGTTTAGACCAATAGGAGCGGAGCAATGAGGGTAAAACCGCAGGACACAGCTAGTCTAAATATATAAAAATATCTAAATATGTAAATGACGTCACTACATACAAGTTAAAGTTCACACAAGTGTCGTTTCTCTTTCCTTAACTTTGACCTCTCTGTGAGAACAACCGTGTCCTACATCAAACGTGTTTATATTGTATTGTTGTAATATTTAGCATCAATGCGAATTATATATTTGTAGAGTAAAATCTTGAATCTTAATTGTGTAGCGGGATTTGAACAGAACTGGATGTACCTAGGCAGAACAAGCAAAGGGGCAGCAGCACCGCCCATAAACATTTTATCAGTGGTGGTGTTACAGGTGCTTTGCCGGCCTTTTAATGTCACACCGCCCACACAAATAAGGCAAACAGCGGTGCTGAGACACACGTCCACATAGAAATTATAAATTTAGATAACCAAAATTGCATCTGTACAGTCACGTTGTCTCCTCTGAAAATCAGTGCAGCAATACATTTTAAGTAATGGTTGCTGCTTTGCTGACTGGGAGTCCTTCTTGCCACCATTGCTATATTTTTTTTACATGGTAGCAAATAAAACGCTTTCTATTTCTATTTCAAAATTAGGGCGATCACCCTCCGTATTAACGGATGGCGCTAGAAACCTTCTGGTCGCCCTGAACAGCGTTTCTCACAAAGCCTTCTTTAGGCTGTTTGATAGGAACCTCGGATTATATTGATTGGCCATTTAATGACTAATGTCTATCCTGTATGTATCAATATGCCGAAGCCATACCTTAGGGCTGACCGATATAAATGGTTTGATTTAACACCCTTTTAGTAATTTCACATGTATGTTCGTATGTAACCGACACACGGACGGACATATTTAATAGGATCGGTAACAATACAATAATTTCATGAGAATGAGCGTGTTTTTTTAACTAACTATATTAATTTTTTATTTGCTCAATGAGCGAAATATATACCTACATAAAACAGTTGGTAAAAAATAAATAATTTTATCAATGTAATCTAAAATACATACATTTGATGGGCGTGGATTATTTTGAGATGGGTCGTCACTGATAGCGATAGTCGATATCAGCAGTCATCTGATCTGATAATGGATAAAAATCTAGAACTTTAGCTTCTCTATAGAATTCTCTTTGGTACGAATTGGGCCTGGGAAGGTAAGGTAGGGAAGGAAGCAGCACACTACAGAAAATCCTTACTTTATGACTTTCGGCGGCAATCCACGATCTTAGGGCGGCTATATACCTAAGGTATGATTATTATTAGCAGCTCTGACTATCGAAGAAAATGGCGTGATTTTACTTTTGATTGAAAAAAACCTTTATTGATCTAAATTGATTTGACCTTAGAAATGATTTATAAGTGTTTAGTAAATAAGAATTCTCTGCGAAATAACAAAAAATAAACAATACGATTATACAATATATGTACTTGTTATCAATGATGCGAACGGAATTGTTCAAAGTACAAAGTATTAAAAGATGTAGATAAAATCGAGTATATCTTTACTCTTTATTTTTAACCGACTGTGTCAGAATATTATATACTTACTTTCTTCTTTTTGTTTTCACCCATATAGTTGCGTTACCCGCGTAGTTATTATTTAGTAATCTTCGATATTTTTAATTTAACAAATTATACACTAAAATCGTCGCGTCGTCAAGAACCACACTATCCAATGGTGAAAACAGAATGAAAATCGGTGCAGTATTTTTTGAGAACAAACAGAGATGACGGAGTTATTTTATAGGAGTACTAGAGGTCCGCCCCGGCTTCGCCCGTGGTACATATTTCGCAATAAAAGGTAGCCTATGTCCTTTCGGGTATCAAAATATCTCCATACCAAATTTCATGCAAATTGGTTCAGTAGTTTAGGCGTGATTGAGTAACAGACAGACAGACAGAGTTACTTTCGCATTTATAATATTAAGTATTTATATGTGTTTTCTATGAGAGAATAGTGCCCTTATGTTTCTGCCTATACTTATCTTTGAAAAATTATTGTTATTTATATGATGGCTAGTTGATGCTCGTAATCGGTAAATTTTAATTATATATCCATCCTACTTTTATTATAATGTATATTTGTATGGATGTTTGTTAGTCTTTCAGGGGAAAAAAACCAACTAACGGTTTTAGTGAGACTTAGCAGTAATGTAGCGTATGCCCGCGGCGCCGGTGAAACCGCACGGCACTGCTAGTTATACTGATCCTCGTAATAGTTCAATTTTAATAAATTCCATATATTCTTTCTTCCTTAATTCCATACTCGGTGACCTTCCTCGACATATAAATTTGACTTTGACTTCCACATTTGACTTTGAAATCTCTTATCGTACAAATAACTACCGCATTAACCAAAGTCCGGTGGTTGATTAAATGATTGGCCCTCTTCACAATGGGCAGCGTTGGCCCAACAAATGATCATCGATATTTGCCGCCATTACGGCGTTTATGAACACCTAAAACCGGCTACTCACCTACCTGCAGCAGGGGCAATATTAATTATTGGCTCCTTAATTGTGATGTGTATAGGCAAGCAGGGGCAATTTAGAGAACAGCTTAAATTGCTCCGACCGCCGTGCAACCGAGATTGTTCCAATACTGCCCCTGCGGCAGACACGTGAGTAGCCGGCTTGAGTATCTGCGGCCCTCCACACTATCGTGATTACCTCTACTCGCCCAACGCTGCCCATTGTGAAGAAGGTCCATCAAATGATTGACTAGTGCACGTTCCGATGTTACATCGCGTTGGACTATTTTAATTGGGATTGAAGAAGGACGGATTTAATTGGAATTAGGATGATATTCAACAAAGATTTAACTTTATAGTTCAATATTTAAAAGTATAAGAGAAAATAAACCACCTATAAATATATACAAAAAAGTCGACAAAATATGTAAAATATGCCAAGTATCAAGCACTAATAAGTACTTTATATGACTTGCTATGCGATAATCTAGTAATATGTGTAATGTGTTCTAGTTTTTACGATAAACATCTTCACAGTTGTAACTTTCGGTTTTATGTTTGTGGGGTAACTCTCTAGACTCTAGAGTCTAGGTTAAGACTATAAAATAAACTAGATTTTTAGTCGAAAATTAAAGTGAAAGAAATCGTTGAAAACAATCACTTTAATGTAATCGTTTTACATGATAATATATACATGTACTTGCTTGTATATCATGTAAATAGACAGAAGAGAATAATATACTGTATACATCTCTTCTATATATAAAAATGAATCCCTATTTCCCTCGGTCACGGCATCACGCGTGAACTGGTGGACCGATTTCGATAATATTTTTTTTATAATATTCTTTGAAGTACGATGATGTACGGATGGTTCTTATGGACAGAAAACGTAAATATGTACCACGGGTGATGCCTGGGCGAACCGCTTGTTTAGTTTTATAAAACAAATAACGCGCTTTAATGAGAAATTATTGTATTGTCACCAATGCTTGATAACTGTTTAAAGATAAGGAAATCGGTAACATACAAACTTGCAAATATACAGGCCTAAATGACTATAAAGAGATCGCCGTAAAAAATATAAATAAAAAAGCGTATTAAAGAGATAGTTCACAAAATATTTAAGACTAATAATGTTCGTAATGAAAATAACTTCTTTTCTTCGCGAACTACATGTTAATGATATACAATTTATCAGTCCTTGTAGTAAAATGTTAATTGTTATCTGACCTACTATTTATTACGAAAATATGGTCTTAATTCGATACTCGGCCTTCTTTCCCTCCCACTAATAGCTACGCATTTACGTACGTACAGTCCGTACTATCGCGATGAAATATATTGACAAATCTGGAGGGTTATCAAAGTCTTAAAGCAGTATTAATTCCTGTATCGAAAATTAATAGTGCTAGCAGCTACACCATCTATATAGAAGCTTTTTTTTCCACACTGGAATTAGTACTGCTTTTTAAGACTGATAATTCTCCAGACTTGTCAATGTATTTCATCGCGATAATACGGACTGTACGTACATGCGTAGCTATTAGTCGGGAAGAAGGACGGGTATCGAATTGAGACCATCTTTTCGCAACAAATAGGTAGTAGGTCAAAAAAAAATTACCCTGGCACATGTAGGGGAGCTCCCCTATATAGGTATATTTAGTTCCCTAACTACATTAAAAAATATACCTTGACGCGCCTTGACCACAATCTTGTCTGATGTAAAGCTAAGATGGATGGTTCCTTAGTAGGTACTATACGCTTGAAGATGTTTGCTTTTTCTATACCTCGAAGGTATACTAAAACATGTACTTACTAGAAGACGACCTACTGCGTTTTTATAAATGTAGATCGTGCATATTTCTTCTCATATCATCATCAACTTTTAACCGATTTGTAGCGGTCCGCCCCGATTTTACCCATGGTACATATCCATCGGTAAAAGATATTTTGAAATCGGTCCAGTAGTTCCTGATATAAGCGCGTTCAAACAAACAAACTCTTCAGCTTCTGATTAATTTTCCAGTTCTTATCATTTCATTAGATGTTATCCGCTGAAACGCTAGAAGGTTCTAAAAAAAACAACAAACCAACGTGTGAACTAAATACACGGTTGAATAGCAAATAAGTACATTGTATTCAAAGTAGAAGTCAAGTGTCAGAACTGACCGAATATAATCCAACATAATTAGAATTCAATTAATGCGACCGAAATTCTTTCAACCGATCACATTCCGTATTTTCTCCTTAAAACAGAAAGATTGAATCTATACATAGAATAAAATCGTAGGAAACTCAAAACTGTACATTGAATATTTTTTTAAAAGAATACTCGGGATAGATACTGAAGCCAAAAATATAGTTTTTAGAATTTTTGTATGTATGTCCGGGCTAATCCCGAAAAGTACTACATGGATTTACTTCAAATTTGGTACAGATATAGCTTGAGACCTGAGGAAGTACATAGGATAAGTTTTTGTCCCGGAAATTCCACGGGAACGGGGACGGAACACTAGTTTATAACTTTATAATACAATACACTCGTCCCAGCCCCGCCCGGCCTGAGCCGGGATAAAAACATCATAAAATATAGCCCATGTTCATCAGGGATAGTGTAGAATTCTAATGGTAAAAGATTTTTTTTAAAACGGTCCAGCAATTTCGATGCCAATACTCAATTCAAACAAACAATAAAAAAATTTCCTCTTTATAATATTAAAAAAGTTAATTAGCTGTCGTGACGGTGTACATGATGAGTATTGATGTAACTTAACTATCACGCGAATTGACGCAATTTAATAATTTGTATCGAATACTACAACTATATCTGTGCCAATATTATGTACAAGAAAGTTTTCATTAATCATTATTTATTGCACGCCTCATAAGCGAAGCGTTGAGGTGGGTACTACTGTCACTTCGCGCAAAACATCTGATTTTTCAAACTTAAAATGTCTTTATGTATCATACATTGCACTTGTAAGATAATACATACACACACATATTAAGAAAAAACACTATTTTTAACGTTCATGATATTTTTGATGTCATTTTTGTTATTTAAACTAGTTAAAAAACAGTTTAAAAAAGTTCTGTCTTGGACGTCCGTGTGTCTGTATGTGCGGATCCTTTTTCTTGTTAACACGATAGCGACCGAAATACTTTACTAATCGATTCTTTTTTTTTCTCTTACGCTTGAGTATGCTCAGGAATAGAACCCTTTCATTTTTCAGGGTCTGATTCGATGTGGTTTAATTGTTATTAAATAAACAAAAATAATACTTAATTAATAAATATTTATTAAAAAAAAAATTATGAGGCGTGCACTTTTGGATTTTCCAAATTATTTTCATATTATGTTTGTAAAGAAACTACTGAAATACTTCATATTGAACTGACTGGCAAATTCATGTTACGATCGCAATCACCAACTATATAATATGCTATCATAACATAAATTTGCCAGTCAGTTAAATTCAGGGCGTAAACTGTCTGGTAATAGGAGACATGATATAAAGTTACTAATTTCCTGAACGACGAAGTTGGATATTTTCCGGGGCAAGTAACTTTGATGCTTTATATTATTTTCTCACCTTTAAAATATTGATCACCATCAGCTCCCTATGTCCTATATTATCTTTCTAAGAAGGTGTATGGCCAAAATTCCCCATACTGCACTGTGGATTAAAAAATGCCACCAAATATCACATGTCCTCAAACGATACTTTAGTGAAAATGAAAAAAAATCCTCGAGAGTTTTTGCTAGTCTCGAACTTTCGACTTTTGACGTCAGAGTGCATAATAATTGAGCCACTCCCATCTACCCGAAAATAAATGGTTACAAAGCTCAGTTTTAACTAATATAATCCAGTGTCTGGGTGTCACACGCTATCGCGTCGTGCTGGCCAAAGGTCTGAACCCGTGACCGCGGGACTGACGCGTGTGATGTGGAATCTATAGAGAAATTGATTTAATTATCTATACATTTAATAAAATCGTAGAAAAATCAAAACTATTAAACTATTATCCCTTAATGTATGCTCAAATCTTTAAAACTACGTAACGGATTTTGATGCGGTTTTTTTTTAAATCGAGAGATTCAACAGGAAGGTAATACATAGTATATACATAATTTATTAGGTCTTGGCCAAAGCGGGCGAAGCCGCGGGCGGAAAGTTACATATAAACGGAAAGTGTACTTGAATTTGAATAAATACAATCAACATGTATTTAGGACCGCGTATGAAGTCAATCAGACAATAATTTTATTCATTTGTTGGCTAGACTGTAGTCTAGAATCGCCTTTAGCACATAATTACATTTCATGTATTATTATCACTACATAGTATAAAACAAAGTCGCTTTCTCTGTCCCTTGTATGTATTTCTATGTCCCTATGTATGCTTAAATCTTTAAAACTACGCAACGGATTTTGTTGCGGTTTTTTTAGTAGATAGAATGATTCAAGAGGAAGGTTTTAGCATATAATTTATTAGGTTTTAGACAAAGCGGGCGAAGCCGCGGGCGGTAAGCTAGTTACCAGATAAAATACTACGCATAAAGCATTTGAATGCCATAAAACAATAAATATCAATTTCAACAAAATACTACGCGTTCCGCCAGCAGCTTCGCCCGCGTAGCTAAGAAAAACCCGCACAGTTCCCGTTCCCGTGGGATTTCCGGGATAAAAAGTAGCCTGTGTTATTCTATGTACTACATACATACATCCATCCTCACAAACTTTCCTATTTATAATATTTGTAGGATGCGTACCGATACATGTCTTACAACATACCTACTTAAACGTGAAAATAACTCCACCTTTCACATTGACACGCGTATATTACTCAAAATTTCTCTTAAAACTGACACTATTGGCTCATAACAAATTTAATATTTTTGAATTAACAACAATGATACGATTTTCTTTTTCCAGATGCGCCTGCACCGTTGTGAGGGGTGTCTCGCGGCCTGCCGACCGGAGCGCCGGGCGCCGCTACCGCCTTCCAAGATCACTGCCAGGTAAATGATTAATTTGCATTTTGTATTTTGTAATATTTTTGCTGTTAGCTATCCTAACAAAAAAAGAGCGTGTGTGCCACTGCCGAGCTCTCGTGTTAGAAGCGAAACTTCTTTGGGAAGATTCAACGTCGCCTTACTCAATGACGTGACGGTATTGTCTTGACAACCTTGAAATTTTACTCTCAACGTGCCTGAAGAAGTTTCACTTTAATGAAAAAATATTAAAAAATTAATGACGATTCGGTTCTGTTCATCGATCTACTATAAACAACTAGAAACGCCTGTGTAAAGGTCGCCAAAAATGTCCGACAAGAGTTATAAAAAATCATTAAAATTAAAACCTTATTTCGTAACAGTAATGTTCAAAGTCTATTGTACCTATACGCTCGTTACAAAACTGTGCCTGGTTGAATAGTATAAGCAGTTTTGCCTCAGACATTTTTTGATCGATATTGTTCGTCTCGTTGTTTATAGTATTTGTCACCTGACGGCCGGATTGAAGTTCATGCATAATCAATAAGATAACCGCCAGGTAAATGACAGCTCAGATCAGTTTCAGTTATGATACAGTCAAATAAATCACTCTGCTTTCTATAATATTCAGTTATATTATACATATAACACAGCTAAGAGAATCACTGCCAGGTAAATGACGAAATAGTTCTTGCACACATTGTTGAGGCAATATTTAATTGTATATTTTACTACATAAATATGTGATGCGTGTGTCATATCCAAATTTCAATCGTGAAGAGGACAGCCAGATAAAACACAATATCATCCCGCTTCTTTCAAATATCGTATTATTATGTATTTTGACGATGCATCTAGAAGTCTAATGATAAACGATTTAAGTTTGAGCACCTTCTAGTGCAATCCGTGTACACTATATCCATCCCTCTCGCACTTCAGGAGCGGCCATTTGAAACGAGCGAAACGGGTGCCGTACGCAGTGCCCGCGTTGAACAAGGAGAACCACATAATGGCGACGACGCTTCCCACGTTGCCTACACCGCCCGATGATGATGCACCGCGTGAGTTATTTTTAGACTAGTTTATCCAAGTCCTATATGTGTGCTAAATTTCATTGTAATCGGTTCAGTAGTATTTGCGTGAATGAGTAACTAACATACATACATACACATCCATCCTCACAAACTTTCGCATTTATAATATTATAGAATATAGTAGGAAGGATGTGTGAAATATGTATAATAAACGCGTCATTTGTGACGTCATTTCACAAACGCAGGGAAATTACGATACCCAAATGGGTAAAGACGTTGTTATAAATATTGTACAAAAAAATACCTATAATATATTTATAGTTTGTACTTTGTACAATAAATTATAACGTAAATAACTCGAAATGATTTCATTATAGAAATAACGAATCTATACATACTAATATTATTAAGCTGAAGAGTTTGTTTGTTTGTTTGTTTGAACGCGCTAATCTCAGGAACTTCTGGTCCGATTTGAAAAATTCTCATTTATCTAGGAATAGGAAGTCTATAGGCTATATATCATCACGCTAAGACCAACAGGAGCTGAGCAATGCGGGTGAAACCGCAGGGCACAGCTAGTGTTTAAATAATAAGTTGGATCCGCCTTAATAGATTTACTTTTGGTAGATACGAAACTATGTATAGAATGAAATCTTATTAAACGTGATTTAATTATCCTTATGGTGAACACACACACACACAGCAATAACAATTTCCTGCAATAACTGACTATTTCCTCCTAAATCAGTTGTCAACGCAGACTTAATAGTGAAACTTGTGTTTATAGTGTTATTTACTTGCATATTTTATATTTGTAAAGACAGGTAGAAATTTATATATTACTAGGTAACGTCGGCTTTGCGGTGATTAAAGATTTATTATAGAAATATTGATTTTACAGAGTAAAATGTATTGCTTAAAATGCCTACTACATAATGTGTATCATAATATGTATTATATCCCCTTTTAGAGATTTGTTTGAAAACAATTTGATAGATTTAGTCCATTATAGACTATAGCCAGATTTATGGCCGTTCCCAATATTCAAACTACGGTTATAGATAGCTAGTGAGGTTCTATCTATCGTAAGATACGACATTGGGAACGGCCATTACTGGCTGACAGCTGTCAAAACATTATTGGGACCAAGAAGCTTATATCTAATACACTGGAGATTTCAGTATGAACATTAACTTGTAACAAGAAAATATGGCCTTGAATGACGCCTGTTTGTTTTTTTATCCCTTTCACACCCACTTGCCAAGTTAGGTGTGAAAGGGATGGGATGGGACGCTCAAATAGACAAATTCAAAGAGAAAAATATACCTCTGGTAAGCATTTATTCCTCCAGACGATAGATAGCGATCAGAGATAGGTTAGCTTATCGCTAGTAAGCTTATTGGGACGCCAAAACAAAAGATAGATAGCATTTTATTCCGAGGATAGATACGATATGTCATGTCAATCCGAAGATAGATACGATATTGGGAACGGCCATTAGCCTGTGGAACCTGAACCTCAAACATTTTTAACATAAGAAAATAACCTCGTTTACTTAGTAAAAATGTACGAGTAGCTTCCAAATGATAAGTTTTTTTTTTATGTGAACGAGTTTTTGGGTTACATCGTAAGAGCAAAACAAATAAATATTTTCTTTTTATAATATAAGTAAAAATTAGTAGACTAAATCTATACTAATATTATAAAGATGAAGAGTTTGTTTGAACGCACTAATCTCAGGAACTACTGGTCCGATTTGAAAAATTATTTCAGTGTTATATAGCCCATTTATTGAGGAAGGTATAGGCTATATATGTACCACGAGCGAAGCCGAGGCGGACCGCTAGTAAATAATATAAATTTGATTGAATTTCAGCGATGCCCTGGTTCGGTATGGACATTGGGGGCACCCTCACGAAGCTCGTATACTTCGAGCCGCGTGAGACGAATAGACGAGAACTTGACAAAGAGACGGAGATTCTCAAGAACATACGCAGATATCTCACCAGGAACTCGGCGTACGGCAAGACGGGCAGACGGGATGTGCACTTACAGGTAAGAGTTTGTGACAAGTGATAGAGACAGATAGATTTATTCCTCAAATAACGTAGTTATTCGATAGACAAGTCCTATTCGTCTATTGAAAAATTGAATATTTTGTTAACTGAAGAATAAAATCTATCTAGCTGTTTATCGGCCCTTAAACAATAATTATGTTGTCAATAGTCGATGTAATTAATGCGTCTGCAGGATACACAAAACCAATGCGAATGTTACAATGAAGAATTATTACGAAAACTTATTCCCGTATCTCCGTAAGTACTACATTGAGGAACGCAACAATATTTCGTATTTCTGCTTTTATTAGCAACAGGTTTCCGTATATAATCGTGATCCATCTGAATAATCTAAAGTCTAAACATAATCTCAACAAATAAATGCAAATAAACAAACAAAGTGTCAAAGTGTCGTTCTTAGACAGCTTCTAAATTTCGCCACTAGAGGCGTGCGGATAATCTTTGCATCGCCATAGTATACTTTCCAGTCTATGACCGCCTCCTTGGTACAGTGGTTGACGCGTGAGCGTAGCACCGAGGGGCCCTGGGTTCGATTCCCGGTGGAGACGAAGAAAAAAAAAGTCTCGGTCTGGCAGGACACAGAAGGCTGATCACCCACTTGTCCCTAAAGAATCGATCAGTGAAACAGATGTATAATGCATCTGCCCCTTACCCCACTTGGGGACATGGGACTTCAGTCTATAGCTTTCCAGTCTATAGCGAAAGACGCGGTTTCGAATCCCGCCTCAGAGCAACTATGGAGTTTCTTGCCGGTTCTTCTCCATAGATATTTCCGAATCGGTGGTAAATGTTAAAAATATGTAATAACGATTAGAAAATGCTTCTAAATGAAGTCTAATTGAATTAATAAATGTTGGGGTTTGAGCCTCATGAATTTGTGCTTTAATTTTTTTTTTGAAGTGAAAACTTCTTTAGCGGCATTGGGTATAAAATCTTAAAGTCGCGTCAGGACACGTGACCTGTTCGAAAAAGCGTAAGACGGATGGATATCAAACATGCTGAACGTTAATAATCAAGTTTTCACTTCTGCCGGCACTCCCGGAGTGCAACCCGTCTTTTTTTTTTTCAAATATGCATGAGCATTTTGATTCTATATAAGACTAAATAAATTAATAATACTAATGATCGCTTACAGATGGACAACGTAACGATCCGCGGCCGCCGCGGCACACTACACTTCATACGGTTCCCGTCGAGCGAAGTTGGCGCTTTCCTCCAACTGGCCCGCTCCAAGGGAATGGCCACACTCGTGAACACGATATACGCGACCGGCGGTGGTGCGTACAAGTTTGAGGAGGACTTTATTAAGGTGAGAATAAGGTTCAATTTCGCTTGGTATTGAGCTGCGCGTAAGGTTCAGTTTTGGTTGGCTTTTTTTTTGTGTCAGTGTGTTTTTATGCGGGTGATGTGGACTTTATTAGCATGGAATATGGTTGCTTTTTGCTTGGCTTCATTGACACAGCATTGAGGAAGACTTTTAAGGTAAGAATGTCGGTAGGTGAGTTCTTATATCTCTTTATCGCGGTGGAATAGGGTCGAGTTTTGCTATGTCACTATTTAGACTACGTCACCCGCTCCAAGGGAATGGCCACACTCGTGAACACGATATACGCGACTGGGGGTGGCGCGTATAAATTTGAGGAGGACTTTATTAAGGTGAGAATAAGGTTCAATTTTTCTTGACATTGAGCTGAGCGTAAGGTTCAGTTTTGATTGGCTTTTGTTTTTATGTCAGTGTGTGTGTTTTAAAGGTGCAGGTGGACTTTATTGACTTGGGATAGGGTTCAGTTTTGCTTGGCACGCACGTGTGGGGTGTTTAAGGTTCAATTTTAGTTGGCGTGTGTGGCTGTGTCTATCTGCGTTTGTCTTTGATATGGTTGAGTTTTGCGTGGCATTTGTGTAATTGTTCTTTTATTTTTTACTTTATTCTGATTAGCAATATGATTGAGTTTCGCTCGCCATATGTGTTCGAGAACGATTATGAGAAGGGCTTTAAAAAGGTGCTCTAATAAGGTTTAGCTTTGATTGATTTTTGTCTATTATATTGAATATATTATTGAGTTAATACTTCAAATTTTTATTCAAATAAACTTAATATTCACCAGCATGTAAATAAAAGGTCGCATTTATTCTTAAACTCAAATTTAAAACTTTTATATCCATATAAACTTTTACAAGTATTTATAGACACTTGTACCTAACATTACTATCGTATATCTATATTTTCATCTATCTTTCAGGAAGTGAACATGCGGCTATCAAAACTGGACGAGCTGGACGCGCTAATAGCTGGCGTTCTGTTCGTCGACTCTATGAATCCGCAGGAGTGTTACTATTGGGCACCGCCAGATGGCGTCAATGAAAACTCGGTTAGCGTTTTAATATTATTATTATTTATCATATTTTTATTAAATTAAAAATAAAGAAACAAATCTCATACAGCTTTTTAATATTATAATGGGGCGGCCCTATCACTTCAGAGTGATCTCTACCAAGCGATCCCTTTTAGGCAAAGGATAAATGTTAGCTGTATAAAGGGAGGCATCAAAATCTTATTTGTGTAATAAAATAAAATTAAAATCGGTTAGTATTTTAATAGAAATAGAAATACATTTAAAAAATCGACCGTGTGTGTCCAGCACTCGTGTCAGAAGTGTAACTTTTTGAAGTGAAAACTTCTTTAGCGGCGTTGAGCACTTTTTCTGTAATGGGTATAAAATCTTAAACTCGCGTCAGGACACGTGACCTGATCGAAAAAGCGTAAGACGGATGGATATCAAACATGCTCAACGTGCATCCGCGGGCGGAGAGCTAGTATATCAATATAATATTAGTTAAGATATCTTTAAGTGTTTGTATTTCTTTTTTAGGGACTTCGCCGTCTGTCTGTCGGTATCCAGGTTGAATCTCATAAACAGTGACAGCTAAAAAGCTGTAATTTTCACAAATGATCTATTTCCATTGCCGCTATAATAAAAAAATACTAAACATTAAAAAAAAAGTAAAATATTAAGGGGGGTCCCCATAGTACGGAAACCTTCGTGCGCGAGTCCGACTCGCACTTGGCCGTATTTTTATTCTCTTTAAGGGCCGATTTTTCAATGCTTGGATAAAACTTATTCGTCGAATAATGTATAAAACTACCGGTTTAAAAACGTATTCTAATTGCCCGTAATTGACAGTTTAATATTATCGTGTAATACTTTATTGGACGGATAAGTTTCATCCAAGCATTGAAAAATCGGCCCTAAGTGCAATAAAGGATTGATAAATAAATAAAAAATATTGTGTGGTTTTATGAAACCACGGTAAAAGTGAAACTTAGGCACAAAATTATCGTATTTGTACGACGTATCGACATGCGCTACACAGACCAAAAAGTTTGAGACGATGTAATAAAAGTTTCACTTTAATATTATATTTATGTTTCAGCCGCCGTACTTAGAAGCGTCGCTATCGCAGTACGTACGCAAGCCGTACGACTTCTCCAGCCCGTACCCGTTTCTGCTCGTCAACATCGGCAGCGGAGTTTCCATGCTTGTGGTCAGCGCACCGAACGATTATTGTCGCGTTAGTGGTACCAGGTGTGTTGGAATTCTATTTATTTATCTATACGTATAAATAAATGGTAGGAAAGTCAAAACTGTACATTGAATATTTTTTTTTAATAATACTTGGAGCATGATCGACAATAGATACCGAAGCCAAAAATATACTTTTTAGAATTTTTGTCTGTTTGTCTGTATGTATGTCCGGGCTAATCTCAAAAACTACTGCATGGATTTACTTCTAGCTTGAGACCTGAGGAAGGACAAAGGATAGGTTTTATCCCGGAAATCGCACGAGAAACGGAACGTAAGCGTCCCGCTCCAGTCTCGTTGGTGACCTATGCTGCCCGATGACCGGCTGCAGCAGTACATGTGCAGCTCTATGTGTGTGTGTGTTCGAATATGTACGTGTAATTGCGTATGTTACTGCTGTTCGTGTCTATATAATGCGTACGTGTACATAGGAGCTATATAAATATAAATAAATAAATATAATATAAATATTATAGGACATTATTACACAAATCGACCTAGTCCCACAGTAAGCTCAATTAAGGCTTGTGTTGTGGGTACTAGGCGACGATAAATATAATCTTATATATAAAAATGAATCGCAAAATGTGTTGGTAAGCGCATAACTCGAGAACGGCTGAACCGATTTCGATAATTCTTTTTTTATTATATTCCT
>CAJQZN010031395.1:0-16285 GCA_907164685.1 Colias eurytheme | reverse complement strand
ACGGCTGAACCGATTTCGATAATTCTTTTTTTATTATATTCCTTGAACGACGAGGATGGTTCTTATGTAGAGAAAATGTAAACATGTACCACGGGCGAAGCCGGGGCGGACCGCTAGTATTTAATAAATACATATATAGATAATAACACCCAGACCCAAGAACAAATAATTGAGTTCATCACACAAATATTTGCCCTGACCGGGGATCGAACCCGGGACCGTCGGCTCAGTAGGCAGTTACTTTACCACTGCGCCAACCGCGTCGTCGATGTATATGTATTATTATCTTTTATGACTTGGTCACATACAGCGGTACTTTTTTCTTTTTATTGGTGTTGAATTTTTTTTTCTTTCTACCTATCGTATAAAAACTAACACATTCCTCGGTCTTTGCTGTCTGCCGACCAGCTACGGGATTGCGGTGGCTCTATTTGTGTGTGTTTGAGTGCGTGAATGCGAGTGTGTGTGCGTGTGAGAATTTCACATTACCGCTCGCGTGTACGAGATATCTGTATCCTTTAGGAGTTTGTTTGATATTTAACTATGAAATTGTTGTCTGTTTTCTTTCCACCCGTCTTATAAAATGTATTTTATCTCGTTTCCAGTCTGGGTGGAGGCACATTCCTCGGTCTGTGCTGCTTACTAACAGGCTGCAGTAGTTTCGAGGAGGCTATATCGCTAGCCGCGTCCGGGGACAACACGACAGTGGACAAACTCGTGCGGGACATATACGGGGGGGACTATGAGCGGTTCCGGTTGAGAGGCGATCTTGTGGCCAGCAGGTAAGAAAAAAAATTGGTTGTCTGTAAAGTCGGTTTACTGACGATTGTTGAACGTGACAACGATTGTGCTTCTTTGTCGCTCGTTCCGCGCTCTCGCTCGCACTTCAAGCCTTACATGGAACGCCTCAGAGCGAGGTAACGCCGCATGAGTCATGTTTTTCGTGCGTGCAGCCGGCTCTATCGAATTATAAGACGTTGTCACGTCAAAAAGAAAGAAAGGCAATAATAACTTGAAATAGATTTTTCTATTTCTATTTTGATAATAAGTTTTTAAAAATACAAAGAGAAATATCAAAAAAATTAACTTTACACACTCCTATGTTGACATGGTAAATTAATACTGTCTCGAAAGTCTTAATATCTTAATATATTATATAAATCTCGTGTCACAATGTTTGTCCTCAAGGGACTCCTAAAATACTTAACCGATTATAATAAAATACGCACACCATGTGCAGTTCGATCCAACTTGAGAGATAGAATAGTTTAAACATGTAGGTACCACGGGCGAAGCCGGGGCGGATTGCTAGTTTAAATATAAATTTATAAAAAAGAGTCTCGAAAGTTTTAATTTACCATGTCAATGATTCAAGTCAACGTTTTATATATTCTCTTAAAGCATGAACGAAAAACATAGATTTAGACTAGATCTTTGATTGATTGAAAGAAGGTAGCAATTTAACGACTTGTTTTTTGAAGTGAAACTTCTTTATCGGGGTTGGAAAATTTTACATTTTTACATTGTTACATTTTTTCGTTACGCGTGACATTTTCCCGTTACGCGCCATCTTTTTCTTATCTCTACCACGCATGATTCGACGTATTTCTGTAAAGTTGCATATATGTAGAAAATTATTTGTTGAAAGATAAGGTCATAAAGAAGTTTCACTTCTTACGTGTGTACACTAGTACACGCACACATTTTTTATCTTTTTTTTTAACAATGCATCATTATAAATAAAGGATTTAAATAAATAAAATAATTTTCCAGTTTCGGGCACATGTGCTCAGCGGACAGACGGGCCAAAGTGTCCCGGGAAGACCTGGCTCGAGCCACGCTTGTGACTATCACTAACAATATCGGCTCCATAGCGCGGCTCTGTGCGTCCAACCAGAGGATAGAGCGGGTGAGTGACAGATATTGTATATTATATAAATAAATATAATTCATTTATTTCACGCATTGAGATAATATTACTACGTATGAAGGAGACACCACGAACAAAATCGACGAACAAAATCTGTGCGCCATTTATTATTATCTAGTTAGGTACTTACCGATGAAAGTTATTCCTTTGCACTTTTCCGTATTATTTGTATTATTTGTATTATTTGTGCAATATCGTAACACACACGAAGGCATATTTGATGCGTTTTACTTTAAAACCATTAAAAAAAACCGCTCAACATACGCCATATGGCGAACATAAGTGATGTAGGCGGTGTCGTCTCCATATTATGTATATCTCAATGATTTCAAGCCATTTATTTTTAGTTTACATGTTACATGCATTTCTAATAATGTATTCATAAAAAATTGCGTTGGAAAAAGTAAACTTTTTTTTTATAATCTCCCAATTTTATTGAAGTGAAACTTCTTTAGGCGCGTTGAAAGTAAAATTTTACAGTTGCGTCATGGAGTAAGACGACGATTTTGGTTCCTATGAATGTTGCCAAAGAAGTTTCACTTCTGACACGTGTGCTCGGCACACGCGCTCTTTTTTTTACAAATTACTCAAGAAAGTCTGCCATATGAAATAATATTATTATTATAAACAGGTAGTTTTCTGCGGCAACTTCCTTCGAGTGAACCCGCTGTCTATGAAACTGTTGTCGTACGCGATGTCCTACTGGTCCAAGGGAGCGTTGAAGGCGTTGTTCCTTGAACACGAAGGGTTTGTATTTTTTTAAAGTGAAACTTTTATTACATCGTCTCAAACTTTTTGGTCTGTGTAGCGCATGTCGCGTGACGGTCGAACCGTACGATAATTATCGTACAAATACGATAATTTTGTGCCTAAGTTTCACTTTTACCGTGGTTTCATAAAACCACACAACATTTTATTTTTTTTTATTTTTTATTACTTAATAAATTAAGACTAGACTTGCTTTGCGCTTTGTAGAAAACTTGACAAATTATAAATTAAAACTTTCCTTGAGAATGACTCTATATATTAAAAAAACTGCATCATAATTTGTTACGTAGTTTTAAAGATTGAAGCATATTTATATCGTTATACATACCGATATTGTTTTAAAAATAGTGATTTAAAAATTTTTAAGTTCAAAATGTTTCCGGGCAATTTATTGCGTAACTTATGTGCGAATTGAAAGTCTCATCGAAATCGGTTCAGCCGTTTCGCACTTTATCGAAAGCACACAATGTTTATTATAATGGGACATATAGAGTCAAGAGTTTTAGCAATTACTATCTTGTTTATTTGTCATATTAGAGACTATTGATAACTATTACTTATATTAATTTTACTGACTACCAATTGTAAAATTCGCAGCTATTTCGGCGCAGTCGGTTGCCTGCTTCACTACGACAGTAAGAACCACAAACAGAATTGCAACTCTGAACACAGCGACAGGTGAATTGCATCAACAACATCAAAAACATCAAAATCAATAATTTTCAACAACAATCATTGACGTACAATAAACAACTGGACTCATTATGCTGAAAATTAAATGTTCGAAACTAAACTCTGCCTACGCGTCTAATGGGCAGAGTTTTCGAGCAAGAGACTTTGAACATTACTGCTACGAAATAAGGTTGTTATTTCAATGAATGTTTTGTATAAAGATTTTGAAGAGCTTTTTGTTGGCGATTGTGAAACTAGTTGTTTATAGTATATCAATGTACATATGTGTATTATATAACATATATTGTGTATACAGGGTGCCTTTTTAAATGGGTAGCCATTTTTTTTTTAGGGAATTTTTAGTGTGTTTTTGTTTAAGTTTCAATGGCGTATGGTTTTGGATTAAATAAAAATGTTTAGTACTGTTTCTTTTTTACACTATGTAAACTGAAATATTTTAAATAAAATTAGTTTTGGATACATTCAACTTTATTTTTGTATGTTTCTGTACTTTTGCGGATGTAGTTCTCTTAGTGTAGACTAAATATTGTTTTTTTAGGAATAATATGGTATAATTTTTACACAAAATTAAAATTGGCTGCACATTTAAATTTGTACTCTGTGCTTTATTCTAAAATTGTAACAGTTAGGGTTGCCAGGTAAATGAAAAATATAAAAGGCGCTAATTTTTTTATGTAGATATGAACTTAATTCATTACACACGTATAAATGATATTTTAATTTATCATCCAATGTCCATTTAAAAATTATATCCACATAAATTAAAAA
The DNA here is from genome assembly GCA_907164685.1 of Colias eurytheme. Lineage (NCBI taxonomy): Eukaryota > Metazoa > Arthropoda > Insecta > Lepidoptera > Pieridae > Colias > Colias eurytheme. The sequence continues at coordinate 12,126 of CAJQZN010031395.1, read as the reverse complement.
CCTCGCATGTGGCAACCCCAAATAAAAAAATATACATTATGTATTATAATATTAACTACTTATGTATAAAAGTAATTTAAAATGAATATCTGTATCTTGGGTTGCCTTCTTCAATATATGCCTTAGATTTATATACTTTGCCGTTTTTAAATCAATATAGATTATATTATTATATGTATAATTTGTTTTACAAACAAAAATTATTATTGTTGAATTATTAATATGTATATATGAATTATCATTTTTCAATAACTTTTTCAGTTAATAGTCTAATTAGAATATTTCTAAACGAGAGAAATAATTGGGGAAGACGCAAAAAATATATGTTTTTATATAAATAAATAAAAAGCAAGTCCTTAATTATCAAGTTTCTTTGTAAACTTCAGTTTAAAATAACCGTTGGTTTAATTTAAACAGACAATTATTATAAAAATATGTATATTTTATGTTACTTGTGTACTATAAACGCAGATTAAGCTACGTTGGAAGTTTAAAAAAGTTCTTTTTAAGTTCCTTTTATGGCCAAGCTTGTTTCTCCAAATTTTCATACACATAGCAGAATACCTATTCGATATTAAACAAGACATAAATAGAGTAGGTTTGACTTGGAAAGAGACAATTAGATAAAAAAAAGAGCGTGTGTGCCCGTGCACACGTGTCAGAAGTGAAACTTGTTTGGCAAGATTCAGATACTAAAATCGTCGCTTTACTCCATAACGTGACGGTATTGCCATTACGCGATATTGAAATTTTATTCTCAACGCATCTAAAGAAGTATCACTTCAAAAAGAAAAGTAATAAGTACGTTAGAGAGAGTACGAAAGATTGGACAGTTTGTTTCTTTAAAGACACACAAATTGGAAAACACGATTTTATACTAATAAATTAAAAATTAAATATTTAAGGATAATTTTCACACACGGCACGATCTGATCCCATACTAAGCTTTCGCGTGTGCTATGTAAACCAGATGGCTGATAAAAACATGTCCGAAGCAAAAAATCTGCCTACGCGTCTAACAGGCAGAGTTTTCGTGCAATTGGCTTAAAAAAAATCTCTTTAAAGTGTCTTGCCTACTCTATTTATGATAACTATAATCATATATGCAACTTTTAAGCGTCCAACAGAAATGTACTGCATTATAATATTATTACAAAAAGCACAAATAAATGGTTTATTAAGTAAATAAATGGTTGAAGTAATAAATATGTATGTATATAGGTTTTATTCATTATCGTGTATTGTTTCGAATGAATGCTTTAGGAAATTTTACAAATTTTGCACGCGTAAGTCTAAACACGAACGTGGGGAACGCTAAAAAGATAAATTTAAATGTTTTAGGGCTGATTTTTCAATGCTTGGATAAAACTTATCCGTCCAATAAAGTATTACACGATAATATTAAAATGTCACGTAAACTGTCAAATACGGGCAATTAGAATACGTTTTTCAAATGGTAGTTTTATACATTATTCGACGAATAAGTTTTAACCAAGGATTGAAAAATCAGCCCTTAATAGTTGTAATAAAGAGAATATGGAAAAATAGATCGATTTTTTTTATGAAATATAGCAAAGAGTAATCCAATTTTAAGCCATTTTTTTCTTTGGAGGACTTACCTTAGATATAAAATTCTTACGAAATTCATTTTTTTATGCTTATAAGTTTAAAAAATCCCATGTTCGTTGTTTAGAGGTCTTATCTGAAACTTTGTTTCCACACGTATTTATTTAGGTTAAAATATATAATTTATTGTTATTTAAGAAGGGATACGGTGATAGTAGGGGGTTAGGTTTTAACAATAATATTATAAATACATAGATAGGTGTAGATGGGTAAAGCGAAATGTGGCTAATTATCCAGATTACACTTCAGTTGTCTCTTTCCCTCACTATAGTTGAATCATGCCATCTCACTTTGACGTGTTATAAGCTCATATGTATGTTTGTATGTATCCGACAGTGAGCAGTGGTGGCTCAGTGGTGAGACCTCGGACTTCGAATCGATAAGTCCGGGGTTCGAGACCGGGCGAGCGCGCAGGAAATAAATTGATTTTTCAATTTATCTGCGCATGTTGTAACATCACCACTGCTCGAACGGTGAAGGAAAACATCGTGAGGAAACCGACATGTCGAAGAATCAAAAGTTCGACGACATGTGTCATCCACTAACCCGCACTTGGCCAGCGTGGTGGATTATGGCCTGTACCCTCATAGGAGGCCCAAATCCCAGCAGTGGGAACGTATGTGGGCTGATGATGATGTATCCGACTCCTTTAGACTCGATTTTGAAATTAAACGGACAGATATAATTCAAACTTTGTACACTTATAAAGGACCGGTTATAATAATTTCAAAGTTTCTTATTAAAGCGAGTTTTTTTTAACTAGCTGTGCCCCGCAGTTTCACCCGCAGTGCTCTGCTCCTGCCCTACCCTTCCTCGATATGATGGGCTATCTAACACTGAAATAATTTTTCAAATCGGACCAGTTAGTTCCTGAGATTAGCGCGTTCACACAAACAAACGCTTCAGCTTTATAATATTAGTATAGATTGAACTCGAATGTTGCGTTGGTACCCTATCTACACCTATTTACCTATAATATTATTGGGTTTATACATATATATTTCTAGATTTCTCTAGATTGTCTTTGTTTGGACGGACGCAAGGTTCTCATTTTGCAAATGTTTTTAAATTATTGAATACTTGGTGAGATACTTTGGTTTGTATAATATTTTTTTTTATCATAAGGGTCGTGACACACTAAGCGCAGCGTTTATTTGTATATAAATACGTTTTCGTGTATAAATATTTATAGACATAAAGTAGATTGAGTTTTCTTTAATGGCAATGGTTTTTACATATAATCGTTATTTAAAATAATTATTTGTTTTAATAATTTTGACATAATATCTTCTTGAGACAGTTATTTTATCTCTGATATTGTGTAAATTGAGATAATTTTAACCGATTTAAAACTGGATTTCTTGTTATTTTAAGTTTTGTGATTGAAATTTGTTAATCATATTGTGCTGAAAGTCCGTTAAAATTATCACATATGGATATAGTGATTGTTGTATTATAATGAGTTTTAAAATTCTTATTCGATAATATGTAAGTTGTTTTGCATTGAACAATATAATATTAAAATAACATACATTATGCTGTATAAATGCAAAATGAATTGAAATCACATGCAATAATATAAAATAATTATATTAGGGGGCGTCCATAAATTACATGAGAGTTTTAAGGAGGGAGGGAGTCGAGGGAAATCTCATCTAACCTTACGTAGGGGAGAAAGTCTCGACAAATGTCACGCAATTAAATAAAAAAAAACACCTCAAGTAATTTATGGACGCCCCTTATCCATAAATTATGCAAAAATTAAACAATAATGCTAAAAATTCGCATGATGAGGGACGTGATGCGATTCTATCGCACAAAATAGTATAAGTTTTGTGAAACGGTAGGTTTCTGCTATCTCTCTCGAGTCTTAAAATTTCTTAGACTTGTACTTTCGCTAACTAAAAGAGCTTTCAAGGAGTTTGAGACAGAGATAGTAGAAACCGGGTTTAAAACCGTTAAAGTCTTACAAGTGTGGGGTTTTAAGCAGTTTAATAAAAAGTATTACTGCGTTGTCTTATTTTGACGATCTATGAAAAGGGCATACATTTTTTTATATATTAATAGCGGGTATTGTAAAAAGGCTTAGTGTATACTAGCCCTTATAAGAGAAATCAGTCTATCTCGCTCTAGCATTCTTTTATACATATGAGTGAGCGAGACGGATTGATGTCAGCAATTTTTGTTTTAAATGAGTAAAAATTTGTATTTCAGGGTTTTGTTACGCATAATTATTATGTTTCAGTTGAATAACTGTATGTAATATAAGCGATTTTTAATATTTTATAATGTGATTAGAAATAAATAATCTATTATCAAGATTTTGTTTTATTTTACAACCCTTTATATTTATTTAAACAGCAGTGCTCCGCTCCTGTTGGTCTTAAGTAATGATTATAGCCTATATAGCCTTCCTCGATAATTGACCTCTATCACAAAAATAATTGTTTAAATCGGTATATATCGGTATAGTTCCTGAGATTAGCTATAATCTAGTAAACAGATAAGTAAAGATTGATTTTTCAACCTCACGTTGACCATGTTTGTACTTTCTATTCGAACAAAAACCACAGTAACAAAAAAACGCACATTTTAGGTAAGTAGTGTAGGTATGTCAAGTTTCATTTCTATATACCTATTCAGTATATAATTTATTACGAGAGGCGATAGTTGCAGTTTCGAGTTCAGTAGCCAAAACTTTTTCATAGAATTCAGATAGTATTTACACGTGTGAACAATGAAAATTCACAAATTGATCACATCACAAAAGCCAACGACAACAGATTTTAAAATAAATAGTTTATTCAATACGGAATTTAGTTGAACTAATTATTTAATATTGTACATAATAAACAATTAATAGCAATACAATTTATTAAAATACTAATCCTATCTTCTTACCATTAAATCTCTAGGCAAATCTTAGGCAAATGTTATGCAACTAATTCATTAAAATCAAATTCCATTTTCGGCCAAATTGCGTCCATTCTTTCTTTTTTCGAACGTAAATTTGAAATTTCCCGCCTTTGCTGCCGCAGTAATTTTTTATCAGATTGGTATTTCACAATATCGTTTAGTAATTTATTGATGACCCTATCGGAATCGTCCCTTTTGCTTGTAATATAGAGCATTCCATTTTTATCGAACAATTTGTTTACAATTTTTAAGTCGTTGGGGAAGTTTTTTCTGAACTGTAGATTTTCTAATGACGATATGTGGTGGTAATGATTATGTACTTGAATTGGCGAATGCTTGTAATAGTATCCACTTCTCATCTTATTACTCCAATATGGCCGGGCATGTCTATACGCATATATTAATTCTACTGAAATTAAAATTTAATTAACTGTATTTACCGGAAAATTCATGTGGAGGTAACCATTGCAGTTTCATTTTGAAACAATTACTTAATTATTGTCCTGCCAAAAAATATGCTGAAATTAAGATTCTGTAGGTACCTATAAAGTGATAAAAGTTAAGTATTCAGTGCGCATTATAACATCTTCGAAATTCGAATTTCGATATATTCTTTTATCAGTAAACATTTTGTACGACTAACAATTTATAGGGCTAGCAGGACACAGAATCACATAATTCAATGAACCAATAAATAAAATCAACCAGTCAAACATGTAAAATATGTATATCTGCCCTAAATGTCGAGGACACTATAATTTAGTGATACCTATCATACCCAAGTAAAAAGTGAAAATATTATTTTCTATACCATCAAATGACCTAAAAATCGTTTGCTTTTAACATTGTAAACATACTTACAAATAAAAACACTATACAATAAAATTTTATACATGACACTGCTGTTTAAGAAGTATGTTTCTACCGGATAAGGGCTTTGTTATCAAAAACTAAATTTAAAATTGAAAGTCATGCTCATTAATTTTAGATTTTGCTTTTCATCATGATTATGTATTATTGGTTTTTAGATGTAAGAAGACATCGTCCGATAAAAAAAAAATCTTATAATACTGAAACAGCATTAAATTCCACATTATTTTTTTAAACAAATATAATACCGACAGGCTACATTAATAAAAATCGGTCAATTTTATGGCATGATTTTTGGTTCTGGAGATGTAGTATATATTAAACTAGCTGCGCTCCGCGGTTTCACCCGCGTGGCTCCGGTCCTGTTGGTCTTAGCGAGATGATAAATAGCCTTCCTCGATAAATGGGCTAACCGAAAGAATTTTCTAAATCGGATCAGTAGTTCCCGAGATTAGCGCGTTAAACAAACAAACTCTTCAGCTTTATAATATTAGTATAGACTAGCTTTCCGCCCGCGGCTTCGCCCGCTTTGTCTAAAACATAATAAATTATATAGATAGATAGATAGATAGATAATACTTTATTGCACACACACAAGATTTACATAAAACACAGAAAAAAAACTAAAACATGAAAAAAAACATGAACAAAAACATGAACAAACTAAAACATGAACTAAAACTAACTAAACTATATACTAAAACCTTCCTCTTGAATCACTCTATCTATTACAAAAAACCGCATCAAAATCCGTTGCGTAGTTTTAAAGATTTAAGCATACATAGGGACAGAAAAAGCGACTTTGTTTTATACTATGTAGTGATGTAGCCTACTTTTACCACGAAAAAATAACACGGGAGATTGAATAAAAGTCACATACTCGAAAAATAATTTATTAAAATTCCTCAAAACAGTAACATTACGTATCTATCATAACTATTGTATATATAAACACATTTTAATACTTCTAAAAAACAATTGCTGCCCTTTATCAGTCGATCTTATCTTTAATAATTGAGGACTCGATTGATGACAAGTTATAACTACAATTTTACTATCATAGCTTGTATTGATAAAAAACATTTATAATTATGGCTTTTTTATTAATTTTTTTCGAATTGTAATAAAAAATATTGCTTTCAAAAATGAAATTAGGATTTTATTACATTTATGTTAAGTAGGTAATTTATTGTGCAAAATTCACACTTAAATATACTTTTTTGATAAATAATAAAAAGGTTACTGGGAACTTGTTTATTTTTTCTTTCATTGGGGTTATAGGCAACTCACAAAACTATAGTTTTCTTTTTTGGTTTAAAATAAAACCCCGTAAAGTTGTCACATATAATTCAATAATTTATTAAATAAATTATGAATTTAATTGATTTACATTCTAAAACATATGCAAAGATCCCAAGACCGTAACAATAACTGTAATAAAAATAAATTCACACATACACTATTTCGCTTAAAAAATAATATTATTATGATCTCTTAAATTCTTTTAATAAAATTCAACGCCATCTACATCCAAAAAAGAAAATTCTCGAAGGACCATTTTTCAAAAAATTGTCAAAATTTTTCAAATCTTATTTACTCATCATTGACATTTACAAAACATTCACTTTTCTGGGTTTACAAATTCAACAAAAAAATTAAGCTAGCTACAATTTCAACTGGTAAAGAGGTTGAATATGTTTAATTTAGTACAGCGCCATCTATCAACTGCGTGCGTCGTTCACACTTTCGGGCACTTTCACTACGAGTCCGTCGAGTTCCTTAGTGAGCGTCACTTGGCAGCCGAGCCGAGACGTGTCCGTGAGACCGTAGGCCAGGTCTAACATGTCTCGTTCTTCGTCGCCTGCTTCTTCGGGTAATCTGCGAAAGAATGATAGAGACGAATAAAACTTTAAAGTATTAGTTTTGCTGATAATGTTGTGAGAACTAAATAAAGATTTTATTATTACCATTATTATTTTAAAAGGTACTTCTCAAAAGCTATCTTTCCGCCCGCGTGAATTATTAGCTTTCAACGGCCGCGGCGGCTTCGCCCGCGTAGTTAAAAATTCTCATGGGAATGATATGTTTTACCATGGAAAATCAATTGCAGCTTGGTCAGTGTGGACTTTGCTCGACAGAGGAAATTTAATTCGCATGCAGAGATTAACTTTTTTTTTGAAAAATCGTTCCAGAGATTAGCCGGAACAAACAGACATATAAAAGTTGTAAAAATTATTATTTTTTTAAGTGTACCGTATATACATCCATATGAATTTAGGAAAAAGCGGTTTAATTTTAACATTACAAACAGACACTCCAATTTAATTATTGGTATAGATCTAATTTACCAAATTAAAAAAGTATGCTGAATAACTTCAGGCTGTTTATTTGTGTCAACGAAATTGCTGACATCACATTGACTCAATAAATCGACTTGTTTATTTCTCAACTTTCATTTAATTGCAATTTTAAATGTTAGAAAAAATTAAAATAAACACATTAATTGAAGCAAATAATCCCACAACCACGACAAATCAAAACACAGTCTCCTAACTTAAAGTTCATAAAAATGCTATTAATTTTTTATGTCCATACATTAACAAAAATGTTGTTGAAGTTGTCTATTAAAAGGTCGTCAAAATAAAGAAGCGCGAGCGGTGTTATATGTACATATATCACAATTCACAATCAAAAATAATACCTTAAGAGAGCAGAAGCCTAAGTCACGCTCATTACAAAACTCTGCCTATAAACGAGCAGGCATAGTTTTGTTGCGGACAATTTTTGTATGTGAGTCTAGTGGATTATTGTACGTGTTCTTTGTCATATCAAGACCTACCTGTCGAAGTCCTCCTGCGTCAGTACCACGTGACACGTGGAGCAAGTTACTGTCCCCTCGCAGGCTCCATAGCCGTCGATATCGAGGTCGTTGTTCACGACCACGTCCAGAAGCGTGTCGCCAACCTTGCCCTCGGCTTCAAGCTTGCGGCCGTCGTACAGGAGGAAGGTGACCTTAACCCTGCGAAATGGATATGTCTAATAAATACTTAAGTCATTAGTTATGTAAACGGTCAAGACGGAAGTTGTTAAATAATGTTCACCATCCAATTTTTGAGCGCAACAATCGCTACTTAACCCATTGACCACCGTAAGGCCCGATCGGGGCGCGACACAATAGATTTTCTATTGTGTCTGTGATTCCGAGGACTGATGGATTAATATGATTTTTTTAATTTGCAGTTAAAGGGGCAACAGATATTATGAAAATTTAAACTGTCATACCAGGTACATACTGACATAGCCAGGTGGCAGACAAAGTACAAACGGACAGACTGACATCGAAGTCTTAGTAATAGGGTCCTGTTTTAACTTTTACAAATCACTAAAAAGTAAGAATTCTAAACTGATTGTTATGTTTAAATGTTTTTCTTCTATAGATAAAGCTACTATACAATAATATTTTCTACGAAAAATCATTACATTTGATCTAGATTACACATTTAGTTTACAACTGCATTATGTAGTAGTACTCTTCACTGAATAACTAATATCACTACATAGTATAAAACAAAGTCGCTTTCCCTGTCCCTATGTCCCTATATCCCTATGTCCCTTTGTACGCTTAAATCTTTGAAACTACGCAACGGATTTTGATGCGGTTTTTTTTAATAGATAGAGTGATTCAAGAGGAAGGTTTATATGTATAATAACATCTAATAAATAGTGGAGAAGTACTGTTATTTTTGAGGTTTCTAATGTCGTAAAAAATTACATTTTTTCCGCTTACATTGCAAACGCAGGCTGAACCCTACGAGTTTTATCAAAATAATGTACTAAGTATTATACATATTAAAAAGGTCTACAGAAAAGTCCGCGATGGTATATGTCTATCTCTTATGGATAACCCACAATAACTTTTTTTTGTCATTTACTTTTTACGACAAATAATGGCTAATTTTCGATGCGATTTTAATCAATACAGCATTAATCCTTAACCAATTTAATAGCTTGAATACATTGTTCATTTAATATAGATCTATATGGTCCTTTGCACCGTATGATTTAAGTGAATATTTTCGAAGATATTACAGATTTAAAAATTGCGGGACGTAGCGTTTGCGGCGGTACCGGCCGGCCGCCCGGCTATCTATTTTATGTACCCGCGTGCGAAGCTGAAGCGGGCCGTTATCACTACATAGTATAAAACAAAGTCGCTTTCTCTGTCCCTATGTCCCTTTGTACGCTTAAATCTTTGAAACTACGCAACGGATTTTGATGCGGTTTTTATTAATAGATAGTGTGATTCAAGAGGAAGGTTTATATGTATAATAACATCCATTAAATAGTGGAAAAGTACTGTTATTTTTGAGGTTTCTAATGTGATGTCGTAAATAGTTACATTTTTTCCGCTTACATTGCAAACGCATGCTGAACCCTACGAGTTTTATCAAAATATTGTACTAAGTATTATACACATTGAAAAGTTCTACAGAAAAGTCCGCGATGGTATATGTCTATCTCTTATGGATAACTAGGGCATGCACCCGGGTTTACCCGGTTCCGAAAAACCCGGGTAAACCCGGGTTTTTTGATGATCTTGAGAACCGGGTCTGAATAGTATGAAACCCGGTTCTCCCGGTTCCGACCAAAATATTAAAATATAAAGTTTTATTTATATTTTGCTGCATTATTTTAACAAATTTATTCTATCTGAGCAACGTCAGACTCACCTGCATAGCGAATTTTCGTGCCACGTCTCAAGCGTGGCTCTGATTGGTTGTCTAACCTTAGATGCTCTATGTTTCCTACGGTTGTATTACCAAAAAAAAAATTAGGCATCGAAAATGACAAAAATTAGGCTACTGAAATATTTTTATTAGATTTGTCATGAATTTGAAAAGCTGTTGATTTTACTGTTTCATATAATGATCTAGTCATGTTTTTGTTTTTGGTATCAAGCTGAAATTTATATCGAATACTCAAGTCTTCGGTCCCTTGATGCTGTGAAAAAGTCAAACTCACAAGCCACCGCATCAAAAGTTACAGCCGTAAATGCTCAACATTTTCGCAAATTTCGACATTCGCATGGGACTCAAAACCTACTTCTACTTCTCATGAACACAGAGCCTTTAAATTTGGTAACAGTAACGTCTTATAACACAGATAAAGGAAAATTTGCTAGAAACATACATTTTAAAGTTACAACATTATAAAAAATAGGTTTGTTCGGAGCCCTCGGTGCGCGAGTCCGACTCGCACTTGGCCGGTTTTTTGCTTTACACTCTTTACAGTTTGCAGTTAATGAGTTTATATGTGATATTATGATAACATGGTACATACTTTGATAAATAAATAGAAGTATTGAAATTTTGTTTCTTTATTAATTTATATTATTAATTTTGTTTCTTTATTATACATAGGTACTTACATATTCTATTATGGCACGCAAAAACTGTTCCGTTTGCGGATGTAAATCTACATTGAAATCCCAGAAGGAAACAATATTTCAGAAAGATTGTATTAATTGTATCTGTTGAATTAAAATCAAAGCTATGTATATGTTGTCCTCATTATTTTCTAATCAGATTGTACATCCCAATGCGAATGCATAACTTAGTTAAATGTTATCACTACATAGTATAAAACAAAGTCGATTTCCCTGTCCCTATGTCCCTTTGTACGCTTAAATCTTTGAAACTACGCAACGGATTTTGATGCGGTTTTTTTTAATAGATAGAGTGATTCAAGAGGAAGGTTTATATGTATAATAACATCTAATAAATAGTGGAGAAGTACTGTTATTTTTGAGGTTTCTAATGTCGTAAAAAATTACATTTTTTCCGCTTACACTGCAAACGCAGGCTGAACCCTACGAGTTTTATCAAAATAATGTACTAAGTATTATACACATTGAAAAGGTCTACAGAAAAGTCCGCGATGGTATATGTCTATCTCTTATGGAAAACCCACAATAAAAATTTTTTGTCATTTACTTTTTACGACAAATAAAAGCTAATTTTCGAAGCGATTTTCACCAATACAGCATTAATCCTTAACCAATTAAATATGTACCTTGAATACATTGTTCATTTAATATAGATCTATATGGCACTTTACACCGTATGATTTAAGTGAATATTTTCGAAGATATTACAGATTTAAAAATTGCGGGACGTAGCGTTTGCGGCGGTACCGGCCGTCCGGGCCGCTATGTTTTTAATTTTTATATACAACGTTCACAGTTTTTCTGTAGTGTATTTAGTATCAGCATTCAGCATTGCGCCCGTGCGAAGCCGGGGCGGGCCGCTAGTATACATATATAGCCTAAAGCGCGATGAGATTATCATCGCGCTATAAGACCAACAGGAGCGGAGCCACGCGGGTGAAACCGCGGGGCACAGCTAGTGTTTTTATATACCTACAACGTTCACAGTTTTTCTGTAGTGTATTTAGTATCAGCATTGCACCCGTGCGAAGCCGGGGCGGGTCGCTAGTAGTTAATAAAAGTATGTGTCACAGATCCTTAATAAGTGTACAAAATTTGAGTTTAAATCTGTCCGTTTAGTGTGGGTCAAATCGAGTCTAAATGAAAATAATAAAATATAATTTGGTTACATACAAACATAAAAGTGAAGCTAATAAAAGTGTGTTAAAAATGGGTTTCATTTTTGTCAATTCATCAATCACATGGCAGTAGCGTAGCGTGCCTTGGCG
>CAJQZN010031394.1:370-12870 GCA_907164685.1 Colias eurytheme | reverse complement strand
AACTATCCTATCTCTCAAGTTGGATCGAACTGCACATGGTGTGCGAAGTTTATTATAATCGGTTAAGTGGTTTAGTAGTCCATTGAGGACAAACATTGTGACACGAGATTTATATATATTAGATTAAGATATTCACTCTTTTTTAAAACACTACCCCCGATTTTATTGTTTCGGTCGAGCAAAATTTTCATTCAGCTTTTCTATTATAATAGTGTCCATAAACTGCCTAAAAATTACATTAGCATAGAGAAAAAACTGAAAGCCAACGTCAAAACTCCATTATAGTGTCGCAAGTTCATTGCTCCGCCATGACAGATTTTTCCATGAAACTTTCCATGAAACGTCAGTGAAATAAAAATAATTGAACATCTAAAAGCATCGATGCATGGCGTACAGCCATAAAGCCTATTTCTTTATATTGTTGTTCAAAAAATTTAACAATAGAAGGGTTCCGTCGACAGGTTGACGGAAATCTTTTCTTCGTTTAGTAAAATGTTTTGTTGAAAAATTTTACGTCAAGGTAAGTCAAAATCGACCTATTTTGATAGAATACTATGTTAGCAAAAATATTTTTGTAGATTAAAAAAACTTATTTCTGCTTTGATCCTGTTATCGTAATTATTCTTCAATTTATAGTTATATTTATTTATAGATCGTTATATAGGTTCGTTATTTTGGCCTAAGTATATATTTGTTTCGTTCATATTTTTTTTTAAGTCTGAGCAAACAAAAGGGCCGGTGGGCATGGGATGTTAAATGGTCATATTATGATTGTATTATTATGTACTACATACGTACGTAGTAATAATACCTCAATGTATATTATTAACAATTTTGAATTAAAATACAGTTATCGTACAATTATAATAAGATGCTATAAACAAACTATTTCTCTTATTTTGCGGTGCTGATTTTTAATTCTAGCTCTACAATTAAGTCCCTTTGACTCTAACGTAAATAAGTTTGTAAGCTCGACTTAAATTTCAATTTACTAATGAATTCGTTATCTCAGAGGACAATGAAAACAATTGAGGGTATATCTAAATAAATGCAGACATTAATTGGGTTTGAAAGGGTTTATTTTTCACGGTGAACGGTAAACTGTATCCATTAACGAAGGTTTTGTAAATAAACACCCTTTTAGTAATATTATCGGCTGCTTTTGTGACGTATTATTTTTAGTGTTGTATGAATAAATGTTTTAGAACGCGCTAGCCACGAAAACTAAATAACCCAGGGTAAAAACAACATGGGACATATATAGCTTAATACAATAAAAAATAATATAGTTTTCTGTTGGTGAAAGACTCGTAAAAATTGATGCTGCATTTTCTGAGTTTATCTTTTACAATCATTTTAAAATATCAATTCATTCTTCTTATTACCAAGAAAAGCGAGCTCTATACTATCTCAGAATCCATTTTATCGTACACTTTTATGATAAACTATGGTACTTATAAGTTTGGGCTTTGAAATAGCATTTTTATTCATATTTAGATGTGCTATCAATCATAAAACAAGTTGGCTTTAGGTACCCTTAATCAAAAAGTTTGGCAAATTTAGGTACCTATGAAACTTAGCCCTTTGAGAGCACCAGTTTTTACTAGTTTTATCATAGATAAATTTACATCATTAGTCATCGTCAATCTGGATATTTCCTGAACCCATTTTAAAGAGTTCGCTTTCTGCTCTGGACCCGACTAATGGTATCTTTTGTTGTTGAAGGTTAGCGTCCGTATTCACAAACGACTTTCCGGAAAGGATTTTTGATACAAATGTTACGTTATGAAATTGTAAGAAATAAATTTTGGTATTTTTGGTCGAGATTTCCATGTGTTTCTTATATTCATTTACAGAACTGTTGGTTTGTTACAAATTATTCGCAATATTCGCTTTTGCCAAAACTCATTCTTAAAATTACCTTTCCCACACGTAATATTATTTCTGTAATATTATTTAGTTAGCTATACGCAACTAAATAATATTAAAGAATATGCTATAATCAGTTAAAATTTAAAATAATATCAGACTATCAGTTGGGAGTGCTCTAACTAAAGGTCTTTTAGTTATAAGATTGCCTGCTGAATTGACATATTATATATTATATATTATATCTTTTTATAATAGCCACTGTGTTAGTAAACAATATAGAACAATACATACCTGAAAATAAAGCAGTATTTTGCACAGCGCATCTCCCAAAAACCACGTCTCCGTCACATCCCACAAAACCGTAGCTGGCAAACAAAACAGAATCACCATGAAATCAGCTACAGCCAAATTCACAAGGAAATAATTAGTCACTGTCCTCATCGAATGGTTTCTATACACGGCCACACACACTAACGAATTCCCGACCAATCCGATGATGAACACTGCTGTGTGCGTGGCTATCAACATCCACTCGTACGTTCGAGGATATATGTAGTCATTCAACATTGAAATGTATTCCGCTCTTGATAAGTTACAATATTCAACAGCACCAACGCATACTTCTGTGTCATTTTCTTTTTCTATAGCATCTTCTAACTCTACGTTTGTTTCTTTCTTGTCTTCTTTGACTGCTCTTTTAAATCTATCAAAGACTATTCTATCTTGAAATTCATTATAATATGATAAGGGGTCTTCTTCATCTTGATTGTGTATATCTGGAACTTTATTTGATTCTATTCTATCTTTTATATTTATCTTATCTAAAATCGTTGTTATTTCAATATCATTATATGATTCCAATTGCTCATACGCTTCATATGTGTAACTATTTGCTAAAATAAGTATAACAATGACTAGAATTTTATTCATTTTTCTTTGGTAGGGTTTCCTTCTAGATCTCCATGTACATTATTTAAGACCTGAAACAATAGAAATAAATAATTAAATTAAGTTATTCTTTACTTGGCTTAAATTAGATGACTTCACAAGGTTTAGGTGTTTTTCTGAATCAAAAACAGATCTATCCTTCTGAAGATATCCTTTAAAGTCCCTTGACTACATAATATGTATGTGTCTTCTTCATGTTACAGTTATAGAATTGCTGATAACTAGCTTTTAGTTAAGTCGTGGCGTATTGATAAAAATAACTAAGCTTATTGTTCTAGATATTTTAATCTTAACAGATCAACTCAAGCAACTGAATTTATAAGACTGAATTTATATTATTTTACTAGTGGTCCGCCCCGGCTTCGCCCGTGGTACATATTTCGTAATAAAAGGTAGCCTATGTCCTTTCTCGGGTATCAAAATATCTCCATACCAAATTTCATGCAAATTGGTTCAGTAGTTAAGGCGTGATTAAGTAACAGACAGACAGACAGAGTTACTTTCGCATTTATAATATTAGTATGGATTAGTGGTAACATAAATCGAACTGAGGAATTCCTTGAAAATATTACGGATTTGGACGTCGTTTGCCTTCTGACGTGACTGCTTTGAGAATTGCAGATTCATTGCATTTAATAGTTTCCTTTGCGATATCAAAACTTCTGTTGGCTCTATTAGGAATACGGTTTATATAGCATTCCCTTTCATTGAAAATTCAGTCTGACTTGAATCAAATTTGCAAGTTGTTTCTACGATTGTGAATTATTTCTATTTAGTTAGCATTTCTAGGTAACTAACTGTATACTATTAGGGTATTTAGGATTTTATCATAGTGTAGTTGTAAATTTAAGCCATTTGCATAAATTTACAGTTACGTAATTAAATTTAAATACCAGTATTATATTTTATTTCTGTAGGTACTTAAGGCGTTACCCGGCAATTTCGACTATGTTCAACCTCTATAAAGTCTGGTACAACATAAAGCACAATACCGAAAAAAATACATAAAATAGGATGGTCTTTGATCTTTAATTGCTCGCGAGGACTTTTTTCCAAAGTTAATAGATTTCTAGAAAAAAAATGTGCCGTGGTCATCGATTTTTCCGAAAATACTCTATAAACTTCGTAACCTGCTGACTTAGAGCTCTGAAAATTTTATGTTTAATAAATTATCAGTTACACAACAGTCCCTGACGAGGATTTTTTGTTTCACTGATTGGTATCTTTTTAAATACAAAATGCGAGGAAAAAAGAAGGTGCAGCGGGAGAGGTTTGAGATCCGTCAAGTATGGTCAAGGTTATTAGCGCATGTATAAGCCTTAATCACGTCTTTATTATATTTCGATACAATGATATCAATGAAGATATCGTCTATACTTTACACATTGCAATAAAGGAAAACTAAATGTATTCATGTTTTCACCACATTTTAACTATATTAACAAAACAATGGGTATATGCAAGAAAATAAAAATACATTCTTACATCATCATATTGAACTATGAATAAAAATTCAATAATTGATTATCCTGACCATGACATTCATTACAATTTGTTCTTTCAATTATAATGTAAACAATATTTGACGTCATCTATTAAGTCCTCCCTAGACGGTAATGCAAGCATGACATACGTTAACGTGAATTAAATTCAAATTCAAATTCAAATTATATTTATTTGCAAGAATATAGTTACAAATTAAAGATGTTTTTAATTACAATATTATGTGGCTAATACATTCTACCCATTGATTGGGTGTGCAAAATTATCAAGCTGCTTGAGTCAAACATAAACTCATACATTTATACAGGTCGCGTAGTATATGTAGTATAGTGTATGAAACACTAAGCTTTTGCATGACTTTTTTACTAGTATAGAATACTATAATATAATAAACAATAATATTATCAGTATACATCGATCTACACGATCAAGCGTGCATGACTGTCCTGAAGGATAGAAAATATAAAGCACAATAATCAACTACCAGCACGTAGTTTACACGTCATTCATTTCAATAATTATAGGCTCACTACACAATGGGCAGCGTTGGCCCAACAATTGATTATCGATGTTTGCCGCCATTACGGTGATTATGAAAAACATCTACAACGATGGCCGATCATAGACATTTAGACCGTCGACACTACCGTGATTGCCTCTACTCGCCCAACGCTGCCCATTGTGTACAGGGCCCATTAAATTAATGAATCATTCATGCATGTCATGCTGCAATACCGTCTAGAGACAACATTACTACGAATACAAACACGCCTAATTTAAACAAGCAAGTGGTATTGGATACAAAAAGGTGTGATATAATTATGTTTACATTCAATTACGCCATTTTATAAGCCTATTTCATTAAAACATCTGCGAATAATGTTAATAACACTTGTAACGTAATGAGAAGATGCTTAATCTTTAAAGCTTTTGAAATTTTCGGCGCCTGTTTCTATGGACATTATAAGCGTATTTTAATGCTGTGAAAATTTGTGATCTCCAAATTATTTCCATAAGAGAGAGTTAAAATCAAGTGATTTTCAATTTGTACCATCATTTTTATTCAATAAACTTTTATATTTAACTAGCTGTTGCCAGCAGCTTCTCGTGCGTGGAAAAGATAAGTTTTCATGGTACATACTTCCATCTCCTATTTTATCTCTTTGGAATTGATCAAAATCCTTTCCTAGCGAACGTCTCCTTCCTAACATCTACCTGCATGCCAAATTTCAGCCCGATCCGTCCAGTTGTTTGGGCTGTGCGTTGATATATCACTATGTCAGTCAGTCATCTAAAAAACTTAATCAATTAGGTACGGTCTTTGTATTTTACATGACATTATTTTGTTCTAAACTAAACAAAGTTTGCACTAGAACTTAACTTCTGCTAGAAAGTTTGTATAGATGGATGGATGGGTGTTAATCTTTCACGCATAAACAGCTGATCGGATTTGTTTGAAATTTACTACAGAGATAGATTATAGCCTTAATTAGCACATGGGTTATTTTTTTGAGTTCTTTTCCAGGTATTAATATATTTTACTAGTTTGTTTGCTCGTTTGAAAGCGCTTTTCTCAGAAACTATAGGACTGATTTCAAAAATACTTTTTTTACCGTTAAATATTTACGTGTAACAGGCTATATAGAGGTAATATGTTGGTACCACAGGCGCATCCGAAGCGGAGCGCTAGTTACGCTATATACGGTACCTACAATCTACATAGTACGATCATACAGCAAATCAAAAACCAGAAAAGAACATTAATTAAACAAAAATTGTATAGTTACCTATCGAAATTGAACCCACACCTTTCTCTCTATAATAAGGATTACTAACAACTGTGCCGCTATTATTCTCAAGTTATCAGACACATCTGAAGCAACGTATTAATCTTGAAGATAGCGCTCGTTTGTAATACGAGGAGCTATTACATAATTTATCTTTGATTTATAGCAAGGGTGTTAGCAAATTATACGTATATAGTAACTATGCCATCTGTAGCATTGTTATTGTAAGTATACATGAAAGGCAAAATAATCCGTATATAGGGGATTAATCACTACTAATATTATAAAATATAATATATATTATAAACTAGCGGTCCACCCCGGCTTCGCCCGTGGTACATATTTACGTTTTCTCTACATAAGAACCATCCTCGTACTTCAAGGAATATAATAAAAAAAGAATTATCGAAATCGGTTCAGCCATTCTCGAGTTATGCGCTTACCAACACATTTTGCGATTCATTTTTATATATAAGATAATAAATCCTTATTGTAATTAATACTAATATAAATGCGAAAGTTACTCTTTCTGTCTCTTCTCCACGCCTAAACTACCGATTTGATTTTGATGTTATTTGGTATGAATATAGTTTGGAATCTCAGAAAAGATATTGTGTAGGTTTGATACCGGAAATCCTACGGGAACGGGAATTATGCGGGCTTTTCTTTGACTGCGCGGGTGAAGCCACGGGCGGAAATCTATTAAGAAGAAGATTTGTTTATTTGGCTGAATGCGGTAATCTCAGTACAGTAAGAATATATTTTTTTTGGTGTGTTACACATTACATTTATTGAAGAAGACTTTATAACATAACTAGCTTTCCACCCGCGGCTTCGCCCGCGATTTCAAAGAAAAACCCGTTCCCGTAGGATTTCCGGGATAAAACCTATCCTATGTCCTTTCTCGAGTGTCAAAATATATCTATACCAAATTTCATGCAAATTGGTTCAGTAGTAAAGGCGTGATTGAGTAACAGACAGACAGACAGAGTTACTTTCGCGTTTATAATATTAGTATGGATATGACTTATGTTATAAAGCGGACACATTTTAAAAATCTACTGACTCTCGGTCTTTATTTTGATAAAAATTCTGAATATTAGGTAGGTACACGAAAAAAAATAACATTGAAATCAATATTAAATAGAAATCAGCTCATCAGCTTTTTGATCCTTCGAAAAGTAATTATATTGTATAATAACATTCTTATAAGAGCAATATACAATATTTATATACGTTATATATATATATATACGTTATATCAAAGAAAAGAAAAATAATATTCACTGTACCTAATTCCATTTTTACGCAAAATGACACCAAAAATAGCTCGTCATCGTCGCTCCGTGACATATCACACTAGCGGATTGCGAGCGGTTTCAAAGCGGAGCGGGTGCGCAACGAATACGTTGCGGGCGCGCAACGAACACGCCGCGGTTGCGCAGCGAATTCGTTGCGGACGCGTCATTTTGTATACTCTCGCACAAAAGCCAGCCCTTCCGCCTTGCCTAACTTCCATTCAATATTTCCATCGTTTCTGTAGCACTCAATTTTTTAACCGTACTGTGGAAATGCACTTACTTAACAGTTAACTAAAGATGTAATAACAACTGGAGTTGTTAAAAAAAGGTGCTATAAAATTGAATTACTAGGACTTTTAGAATGTACCATACATTCCAAAAGTATGTAACGACTGACCAGTATAATCTCTCCCATAGCAACGTATGTTATAAAGAGATTTTGTGAACCTAATTATGAGCAAAGTGATAGTGAGTTGCTGGTTGCTTGATAAAATTTTCTATTCACTGCTATTTATCTAATAATAAGATAGCCCTGTTTTAGTTAAGGAGCTTTAACATTTATTTCACTAATGAACTTTCTTAACCCTTAAATTGTCACCCCTAGATAACTTGTGTTTATAATGTCCAAATTTGGAGGATGTGTTTGAATTAGGATAGAAAAGAGGAAAATGAAAAAAAAAATAAAAAAAATTAATTTTTTCTATTGTTTTCACTATGTCACATAAAACGGACACTGCCAATTATATGTACATGTTCGAACCGTCACATATAACGGACATTGCACATTATTCCTGCAACCGTGGTACATGAATACAATGCACATTTTCAACTCTGTAATTCAAAATTATTATCAAATTATAATTATGGACGATCTATGATAAGCTTTTCAAACATCTGTCTTAAAATGTTGGTTAAAACTTTAACGATATCGTTAAAAATAATGGATTTTAAAAAACGACACTACCAAAAATCACAGCCTAAGAATATGCTAAGAATTGGAATATAAATAGTATTACATAGCCTGAGAACTTATCTAATACACCAAGAAAGTCCTCTTCCCATTCCTTATATTGTACAGATTGAAATGTGTTTGCTTCATCGTATGCAAAGAAGTCGTATACCATGCCTGAAGTACCATACCAAACAGGAAATTTAAATCGCTTTTTTTTTTGGATTCTTTGGCATTTATATCCATTTTCTGCCAGTTTTTTAATTTGTAAGGTATTATTATTTTAATTTTTCAACATTGGGTGGTATTTCTGGTAAGTAACATCATGCTGTGGCTGAAGAACTACTGAGAAGTAGGGAAGATTCATCTCGCACCGCATGTAATGGCTGTAATTTTGCAGCAATAATATTTTGTTGATGGTAAAAATTCTGACTTTTTGGGTCTTCATTGTGTCTCAAATCAATATGTCGTATAATTCCGAAGGTATGGTGCTGGGGGTAAATGATTGACACTGTTATCATAGTGAAATCACTCCCGTAGGTCTACATTTCCTTCAAAATCGTCATCTCAACTCAACGCCAGACTCTTCAGCTTCCGCCAGAGATAGGTAGGGAATTTTTTATTGATTGCCAAGTCATGCTCCTCTAAAACATATTAAAAATAGAGAAAAATATATCAAAATGATGACGTTGAAAATGGATGGCCTTATTGGCAACGTCCGTTACATAGGACATGTGAAGAATACCCTAGTATATACTCCAAGTTGTCAACGTCCGTTTTATGGGACATCGTATATAAACTAAGATTTGTATTCCAAATATTGTAAAATATGTAAAAATTATATCAAAATACTTTACTTACAATCGTATTCTAACTAATAATATAACATTACAAGCAAAATAGCCAAAATACTTACAGTTATTATCAATTTTATCAGGAGAGTCAAGAGATCCGTTTTTTGCAATTTTCAAATGGTCACCATTCGCGACTGTACTTCGCTTTGGTAAAAAAACCTGCATGTACGCGAAGGACATAGCTAGTACCTTCCCAATATACCAATTAGCAAAGCTTAGGTCTGCTATAACAGCGCCAGCATGTGTGTAAATACTATGTCCTTTAAAACGGACGAAATCAATTTAAGGGTTAATGAGCAATTAAGTTATCTGATTGCATTTCGACCAAGATTTAATAGATAAAACAATACCCTAAACATTAACATGTTATGAAACTCGTAAAAAATAATGATCTCATAATTATTATACTATCACAAGTTATAAGTAACAACCAGCACGGATTCCATTTTGTTAATGAGTGTACATGACTGCGACGTAAACGTTGCGCATCTGCCACGCGTCCGCAACGAATTCGCTGCGCAACCGCAACGTATTCGTTGCGCACCCGCTCCGCTTTGAAACCGCTCGCAATCCGCTAGTGTGATATGTCACTAAACTAAAATTTATGTCAAATTGATAAAGCTTTTTATTATCTATCTTCCTTCATTACCCTACTTCCATTTTAGAATAAAAAGAAAAAAAAACATCTTTATAATAAACCGACATTCAATAACGACGGAAGGCAATTTGTAGGCACTTTATTATTTTAACCGACATCCCCAAAAACACAGGAGGTCCTCAATGCACTGTATTTTTACATGCTTTTTAGGGTCACATGTATGTATGTAACCGACTGCTTTCGACTTAATTTTGATCCGCTTAAAACTGACAGATTTAATACGTATATTAACTTTGTACACTACTTAATTATCAAGGACCAGTGACAATACATTTCCCATTTTTATCTTACTTCCTATTTCTTGTTTGTTTTATGGTTGGTTACTCGATAACTTTTTTCGTTTTCAAGCGTTATTTCTTTTTTTGATAGGAAATTGTTCTCAATTCGTCCAATATAAAATGTGGAGTACCTAATACAGATGGCCTTTTTTGTAGAAAAGCATTATTGGGCACCTATTTCTCTGAAATTGAATCTATTATTGAATCTATTGAATCTATATTTTGTGTTTTCTTCTTGTGTGTGTACCTTTATCTAGAAATAAATGTTTTTAAAGTGAAACTTTTATTACATCGTCTCAAACTTTTTGGTAGCTAGCTGGCTGCCGAGTAGGTATACCTACTCGGCAGCCGACCGACACGCGACATGCGCTACACAAAGCAGTGTTCGGAACCGTTCGAACAGTTTCACTTTTACCGTGGTTTCATAAAACCACACAACATTTTTTCTTTCTTTATTTCTTCTTTCTATTATAAAAAAAACAGCGGGATATCTAGAAAGACATAATAGAGGAACATTTATTAAAGTGTTTCTACAAATCGCAATGATATATGAAATGATAATGATCTATTATATCCTAGTTTCGGTATAACAACGGATATTTTTCCATTTCCTTTTGATGAGAGTCGTTAATGATGATCGGAATTTGATCACCATCCGATTTTGTATCGATACACCTTATATTACAGTATAACACCTTAACAAAATGATTCCCTATATAATATTATCTAGTACCGATTTTGATATTACTGTATTGTTGTGTTTATTGTCAGGAAGATCTTGTGAAGAAAATCTAGAAAGCGACAATATTCACTTTAAATTATTATTTAAACTTCTCGAGTTTGAAACTCTGCGCGAAGACAGGACATTTTTTTTTGAAGAATTAATGGCGGTTACATAGAAGACAGGACAACGATTTTCGGGCCAGGGAAAGTGATAGAACTAAACGACCTATATAGCGCTGTCCACACTGGAAATATCTAATACTGCTTAAGACATCTTGGTGCAGGCACAGTATTACAATATTATTTCCTAAAGTAAGGAAACGCCTTTTAGACCGGACTCTCAGTGGAGTTTCGTTTGCAAAAATAGCGGACCTAAATCTGACTTCTGATATATATTGTATAGATCCCAGACATCCTATAGACAGATGTTGCCAACCAGTTTTGTGGTCCCCCTCTCCCCACCCCGGTAATTAAATATGGCATATAAAGAAAAAAATAAAAATTTCCAAAACATGCCGTGTGGGGTATAAAATGAAAGAGTTTATTGAGTAGATCACGAATATATAGCATACTATAACATTTCTTACACTTTCTCGAAGATTTTTAAAGTGAAACTTTTATTTCATCGTCTCAAACTTTTTGGTCTGTGTCTGTGTAGCGCATGTCGCGTGTATCGCGGCTGCCGAGTAGGTATACCTACTCGGCAGCCAACCGTCACGCGACATGCGCTACACAAAGCAGTGTTCGGAACCGTTCGAACAGTTTCACTTTTACCGTGGTTTCATAAAACCACACAACATTTTTTTAGAAAATTTACGAAAATGCTCCATTTTTGAGTTAACTTTAAACCACTATAGATTGAAAACTCATGAATATATTTTTTAAATTATTATTTTAAATAATTAACACAACGAAAAATTCTTTCGGTGTTAGATAGCCCATTTATCGAGCAAGGCTATAGGCCATATTATCATCACACTAAGACCAACGGGAGCGGAGAAATGCGGGTAAAACCGCGGGGCACAGCTAGTACTTTATAAGTATTGCAATATATTCTTATTAATATTAATATTGACACGTGCTCAAGTAGATATTTTTAGATAAGGTATAATTGTTTCTGTGAAATCCAAAATCCTTGTGCTATTTATAACAAGATGAATTCCGATATACAGGGTGGGAAGTTTGAATGGGATCTGGAGGAAAAGTACTTGAAATACTGGAGATAGCAAATTTGCGGAAGGGGAACTTTCCTTTATTTTTAAAAAGCAATAAAACTGCATTTTTGTTGTATTTGCAAAAATTCACTTCTCACTACCGGGTTGTCGCGATGAAGAATCGAACAAGCTAAAATTTTAAATTGTTAGCTTGAGGCATGGTAAAAGTATTTTTCCGCTAGGACCCATAGAAAATATTATCTACCCTGTATACCCACATATAGCGTGTTCAGACATATCTAATACAATTTCACCACAAAATATTTATACACTAGCGGTCCGCCCCGGCTTCGCCCGTGGTACATGTTTACGTTTTCTCTGCATAAGAACCATCCTAGTACTCCAAGGAATATAATAAAAAAAGATTTATCGAAATCGGTTCAGCCGTTCTCGAGTTATGCGCTTACCAACAC
>CAJQZN010031391.1:3035-18556 GCA_907164685.1 Colias eurytheme | reverse complement strand
CCCTATGCAAACTTGGCAGTCTACGGTAGAACTACGTTTCGACACAAAATTAAAAATAGAAATCCAGCTGGCCAAACAGAATGCGCGGCTAGAAAAATTGTACCGACAAGGATTTCGTTGACTAAGCGTGAATGAAAAAAATCGCGAGGATAGAAATCGGTTCGTTCGTTGCGTTCGTTTTGTTTGGCTGCGTTCGTTGGGATGTCGTATCCCCGAGCGCGTGCGCAGTCCGTGCGCTCCGGCGTCACGCTGCTGGTACCGAATTGGCGCGGGCGTGCTCACGTCATCGCAGCCGCGAACAAAGTGATAACAAAAAGTTACAATTGATACTACGCAACTACGCGGCCGGCACCGGCGGAAACATCGCTATCTGCAGATCCTCCCGCTGCTTGGAGGGCTGCCAACGACGCCGGCCCTAACTACCGCCTTTGACGCGACGCGCAACAAGGTCGCTGCGAAAGCTCGCTGTGCGAAACGTAAACATTCTCAGCATTCGCTGATTGCTGAAAAAATTATATTCGAGACTAATTCATAGAGTCAAGGATACTATGCATATATTTATATCATTTGAATTTTGAATACACTTACATAGTTCCTAGTCCGAAACACATATTATTGTGTTCAACATTTCACGATTAGTATCACAGTTACAAGAAATATACAAAGATATATCAGACAGAAAATAATAATTTTGAGGATAATACCCAAATATGTAGGTAGATGAAACCATAATGATATAGATTAGAAAACTATTGCAATTACATTTTAAAGCTATAATAGCCTCAGTTGAAATTGTCTGTTTACATCATGCGTTATGAATATCATCCAATATTATAAATCATTACATCATAATCGCTACGTAACACTTTCGCGGTGTAAATATAACAGATCATATACCGGCCAGAACCTTCTGCACGTGGCTACGAATTATATCGTATTGTCACTTACACCCACTGTTTGTAATCAAATAAAAGTTTTTGTTTCGGAGTCAGGTGTATTCCAATACAGCTCCGTTTATTGCAAGTTCAGCTAATAAGTGTTCCATAATGTAACTATAAAGTGGGACATCGGGCAAAATGCAACAGGTCTTTATGAAAGATTTCCGGGATATAAAACAGAAAAAAGTATCAGAGCTTTCCCTTTTTAGAGTCCTTCAAGCGCTAAATAAAACGATATGATTGTTTCTTTACAGACACATCCCTCGCTACGCATCCTCGAACATCTCTGGTGGAAAAGCATCTTTAAACTGCTCAAAACGTTGCTATTAATGATTTTTTTTCAACAGTCACCAAAACCAACTCACCTATTTTGCAGATCAGACGGTTTGGCCATGGTGAACTCCTTGGCGTGCACGTTCAGCTTGTTGGAGGGCGTCGTCGGCGTGGTGGCCGTCGAGCCCGTGGTAGTACCGCTGGTCACCGCCACGGCGTCTGTGCGTACACCTGGCGGTCAACGGCGGTCGTCAAGAGAAGAGGCGATAGGACAGGCGAAATGTGCCGGAAATCGTGGTCTGATATGTAATGAGTGGAAAGTGTCGGTCTGTGATTATAGATTGTGCTCTATAGAAAGTGCGTACCTTTGTCCCAGTTTAGGTTCAGTTAGTTATGTGGCTCGATAGTGGTGTTCGAGTTTATTGTTAGTATTAATGGTGAACACATTCTTATTACAATTGTAATGCAGTCATGTGATGAACAATGTCAGTTTTAATCATGAATAGAAAGAAGAAAAAGAGCAATATACTACTACGACAAGGACATGCAATTTTTATAACATTCTTAAATAACATGAACCGATTATTTAAATATATTTTATAACATATAAATAAATTAAAATATATTTTTAATTGAATACCTATTATCAAGTTGTTTTAATTCCTTCACCTTTATTACTGTCAGTACTTATCATGTCCAATTAATACTACTTTCACTATATTTATTACTTATTACCTACTTTTCAAGCTCATATTCGCACGGTATGGAAATGCTGGCTTAGAAATGACATTATAACGAATTATACAAAGCTTTCTATAAAAAATAAGATTATTTTTTAACAATGGAAGGACATTTGTATGCAGTAAATAAACAACTCTATGGCTCTATACTATGAAATAGAGCTATCTTTACTACCTATATATATATTGTATATCAACAAAACTCTATTTCTTCTAAGGCTATTATTACAGATTATCTAACTTAGATATTATCATCCTATATTTATTATATAGGTACGTTTTTAGTTAAGAAATAATAAACCAGATAAATAACTCAAAGTTTCTTTAATTAGGCCTCACTCTCTAGCACTTGGCAGAAGATATCGAATGGACAGCAATTGTTAAACTATCTAGAAACCGCATATATAAGTGACTTATTTAGAAAATATTCACAACTCTAATTTACTGCAATCTAGAATATTCTCAAATTAGTTTCGGATTAACTAGCTCTTAGCCCGTGCGTGTGCAGGCGTCTCGGTCAAATGCACAACTTTCTTATAGATTTACAGCTAACTATTGCTAGAGAATGATAACCAAAAACTATTTTCTAAGCCGTGATGAAAACGGGTCTGTTTATTTTTCTAATAAAAAAAGTTATACTTTTTGAAACGTAGAGCGCTAGAGCGATTTCTCGCTTGAAGATTTTATAAAGTATGCAATGAAAATTTAGAAGAGATTCCTGATTTTGATCATGTCAAAATTTAGATAATAATTTGGAAGAGATTCCTAATTTTGATCATGTCAAAATAATAATTGAGGTTCGATCTTTTACGTTCTCCAACAAATTCACAGGAAACGTTTTTCATTCATATTTCGTAATAGAATTAAATTTGTGAATCTAGTTTTTTAGGTTACGAATAGATACAAGCTTGAAAAATATCTATAGGTAGTTTCCATGCACTAAAATGTGGACTACGAAGTTATTGTTTCCAGTATTTATCGCTCTTTCCTAATTTTTAATTTAATACTTCGAGCTACACCGCCTAGATGCATAAGAAACATCCAGCTATGATCTGGCCATTTGTATGTTTACAAACCTGTCGCATCTGCAGTTTCTGTAACGGGGGGAACAACCGGCGGTGGGGAAACCGACGTGACAGTCACGGGGGACACTTGGCTCACCGGGCTAGGCACAGGCACCGCTTGTTTCACTATAACCCGCGACATTATCCACAATTCACATTGAAACTATCGGGCGTCACAAATGTCGCCCGCCGCAACAAACATCAGACTGTCGACTCGTTCCAAATATGAAGTTTTGTTTATTTTTAATTTTGGCGCCAATTGCTCGTGGTGATGCTCATCAGCCAGCATTTCCTATACCGTTTATCGATATACGGGATCGCGAATATCGATTTTTTTGTGAATACTTCATAACATAGCTAATTTTAATAGTAATTTCCTAGTTATACTAAATAGCATACAAAACATCAGTAGGAGAATATAGAATAATATTTAGAAGTGAAACTTTAGGCCCATTGAGAGTAAACTTTTAAGGTCGCGTCATGGCAATACCGTCACGTCATCAAATAAGGCGACGATTTTGGTATCTTTGAATCTTGCTAAATAAGTTTCACTTCTGACACGTGAGCTTCTGACACACGTTCTTTTTTTAGTTACCTGGTGGTCTATAGATTTCCAGAGTAGGTTTTCCTTTTGCGTTTGTTAAGATCATGCTCCGCCGTTTCCCATTATTCGGAAACTGTGGAAAGAAAATTGTTTTTATTGAATATCGATTTCTGAACATAATTTAAAAGAAAAAAATAACCGACCAATAATTTTCTTGCTTTGTGTATTACTATAAGTAATAATATTAAGAATTAAGAGCAACCTGGGTGGCAATTTTGTATGTCATATGTGTCACAAATCACAATTAAAAAAAAAAAATTATTTTCTAAACATGGAAACAACAATTATTATATTAAGGCATTTAAAGATAATCCAAAACATTACATCGCAACAATTGGGCCATCTTGAAAAGTGAATAAAATTTCCCGCCAACATTAAATCTTGATGAACTGTCACGATTTATTTCCAAGCTATGCACAAGACTACGCATATCTAACATCATCGACGAATATAAAACAGAAATGAGTAAGTTCAACCAAAATATTTACTCTGTTATTCGTGTGATATTTCATATAAAAATTAGTAACATCAGCAGATGCAAGTGACTCAAAACTTTATGATAGAGCGAAGAGACATCTCTACATGACTATACCCACTTAATATGTGCTATTAGAGTGTACATATACGATTTATTACATTCATTTTCATATCATTTACTTTTAAAGAGAAAGCTTATTCATGTTTATGTTAAGAATCTTATTTAGGTGTCTAATAGATTTGTCTAGGTATCTTGGTATGCAAAATAAATTAAGTATCCTGACAAATTTATTCGCAAAGCAACAAGACTATTAAATACGAAGGTCCTGTTATCCCAATACATATTGACCTACAGATTTATCTTATTAATTTGGTCAAATATTTCATAACGACAGAGGCCATCGAGTCTTATAAAAGGGACGTAGGCGTAGAATTGTGCAGTATCATATCACCCACGTCTAGATTACAATGCCAATAGACATTTGAATATTCTATGACCTAACTTTTACTTTTCGTCTTGTTTAATTACGTTTTAATTTGGTTTTTAGACGCTCTATTAGTATTTAGTCAGAAGTTGGGCTTCGAAAAATATTAAATAATCAATTTAGTTATAAATCGGTCATACTTCGGTAATAATCTATTGAAATCGATATTGAATCGAATTATAACAATCAATATCATGATGATAAACTAAAAATAATAATAGTAATTTCAGTATAATTCGTAATTGAATCGAATATAAAAACTATGTTTACCTGGTTATGATGCATATTGTGATGCGATTGTGGCCGTACGAAACTCCGCTCCCGCATGATAACTCCCGGGGAGGCGAAGTCCTGCACCCGGTAGCTCCTCTGCAGCTCTCCGCCAACTCCCATTTGTGTCTGCATTTTTAATCCTGGCAGAATGCCGCTAGTCCTTTGCCTCAATTCTTGGCGCGTATTTTCAAATTTACGCGCGAAATGGACGGTTTACACTCTTTGGTAGTTACAGATAAGATATTTTTTTAATAAGAACCACGCATTTTTTTATTATTTTTTGTTTTAAATAGATTAATTTAAATAAATACACTAGATGAATGACTAGTATTATAGTTACAATGTCGTAATTTAAAGGTTAATAATTTATGCAATATTTACACTCTGTAGACACTAACTAGTATGTAATATACAGATTAAAAATGCGGATTAGTTTAACCTTTTTTAAAGATTATAGAAAAAAATATTTAAGAGACGTGACGTCACGTTAGAGATCTTTTCTCCTTAAAAATAAAACCCCTCCTGTGGCCACAAAGGGGGGTTTGTTCGAGAAATTTCGTTTTAACGATTTTTAAGAGCGGTGCAGGATAACTTGATGTCTGACAGTCACAGAGCGATATATTTCGAGGGGCAAAGTCCAAGAGGTACAACGCCTGTCTCGAATCGTTTCGTTATAAGGGATCTTCGATACCCCTGATCTGAAACAAACAAAAGAACTTTAAAAATGTACTATAACCCCTAAAATTGCCTACGAATCATTATTTTGGCATATAATTTACGTATTTAATGTATTTTCACAGCCGAGCAATTTGGTAATCACAGTGGCTCGTAATGATACCTCTCGACTCTCGTGGTCAAACTTAGGTACATAACAACAAAAGCACGTAAAAAGCGGCCATCTAATAGTTGTTTTTGTCCCACACCGTAGAGCCAGTCGATAACCTGCGAGTTACAGTTATGTAGTGATGAGTCAGAATTACTGGCATTTTTATATTCCTTCAGGAATCAATTTCGATACTTCCAATAATTATTATTAGTGGAACAAATGTTATGTCAATTTTTAGAGGTATGGAATATAGAGAAAATCTAAAATAAAATATACAAGTAGGTAGTAATATAATTAGGCTATGTCTGCAGTTTTGTTTAAAAGTAAGCTTATGAACTAATCGAGTCCATAATAATAAATCTCTGTGCCAAATTCCATTCAGATTCATTTATGCATATTGCATACTGACCTAATTGAATTACCTACATCCTTCCATTCATTTAGACTTTCTGATTAGGTACCTATTTTTAAAGGTAATATAGAACTCAGTTCTGGAGGATCAAGTGATATTTCTGATCAAATAATTTGACTCTTTTCTCTATTTTATAGAAGAGCAATCGAATTTATTCTTCAAACGACGGTTTAATGTGTCTAAAGGACACCCGACGAAATAGTAGGTATCAGTTAATTGTCTATGGCTCTATCGATTTTAAAATCTATTTAAGCATTATGCTTCTTTTTTATTTTGGGTCAATCCGAGTGAAGCCACTGGCTCCAGTAATAAATAAAATATAGTTTACCGCTCTCTCGTTGTGCGGGTCTGTCGCTCACTGCACTCGAGACTCGTTCACTTTACTCGTATTGGTTCACTGGAACAAAAGGTTTCTTTAGTATAGAGTATACAAATTACAGTTGTAATTATATTACAATGTTCACGGAAGCCAATGCTTCTAGTTTTTCTTTTAATGTTTGTTTGCTTGGACTCTACTTCGAATGAGTTGTTGCAAGTGACTTTTCATATCATTTTTCACACATTCCACAGGTGTTCTTGTCGATTATTTATAATTACTGTATCATATTATAAACTATGCATCATCGAAAAAAACTATATATTTAAACGGTAGTATCTACATATTACATACTAGAGGTCCGGCTTCGCCCGTGGTACATATTTCGCAATAAAAGGTAGCCATGTCCTTTCTCGGGTATCAAAATATCTCCATACCAAACTACATGCAAATTGGTTCAGTAGTTTATTTATTTATTTATTTATTTATTTATTTATTTATTTATTTGGGTACATCGACAGATCGCGCATACATCATTCCTTAAAAATAAATACAAAGTAAGAATATTCTAATGCTTGACCCTATTATAGATGTACACAGCATTATAAGAAAAACTAAAGATAAATGTAGTTAATGAGGATGTTTTATACAACTAAAGTAAGTAAATTAATTCAATATTGCTTAATTCTAAAACGTGATGTGATATTATGATCTGTGCACTTTTCGTTTAAACATTGGCAAACTATCGTGAAAAATATCAAGGTTCCAAACGTGAAAAATATAAAGGTTTAGGCGTGATTGAGTAACAGACAGACAGACAAAGTTACTTTCGCAAAGCTTTCGCATTTATAATATTAGTATGGATGAACATACTTTTTATGATGCTCCTATTCCGCGATTACAGTAATAAAAAGACAAATTTGCAATTTGTCATTAACTTTTAACATTAAAAATGTGATCAATGACCCCAAAGCAAGGATAATCCTGTGTTATTCAAGTCGAATACCTACCAAAAAAATAAATTCTACTTGTGTTATTATTCGTGTCAGTTCACTATGGTGTCACTTTACCAAAATTGTTAATCACATGCATGAAATATTTTAAATATGGCACAAATGAGTGCAAAGTAAAAGTGCTTATCTGATTTTAGGCAAATTTACGTCAATGTCAATGAATTAGATGCAATCTTATCTCAGAAAAGATAAAAATTATAATATAAATTATTAATTGCTTTAAATATGTCAGATCTCATAGTTTTATGTTCAAAATCCGGGTTTTTTCATGTGAGAATTTAATGTGTAACTTCAAAAAGTTATAAACTTGTTGTAATTTTTAAAATAAAAAATAATTACTTAAATAATTATGTATCAGTAAAAGTATAAGTAGTGTGTTTGACATGCTCTCAAAATCAAAGGAAACAATCATTTTAAATTGGAAATAAAAATTAAACATTATTAAAAGCATTTTCATGTAAAAATACATGAGATTTGTTATATTATATGTATTTTGTTGGACCTTTAAGTTGGACCCATGTTGGACCATTGTAAATATTTCGCAGTATGAAGATAGAGCACAGATAATAGAGCATTTACGAAAAAGTGACAGTCGGCTTTCGAAATTTAAAATTATAATTTTATTTCTTAAAATTCTCCAAATACGAGTCCTCAATGGACCGAAGAGACTTCGACTAGAAAATGCAGTAGGCGTTGCCGTATGACATCACCATGTTTACCGTGCACGTCTGACACAAGTACACGTAACATGCGACTTTTTGCACACAAAAATAGCCTTTAAGTCCAACGATAGTAGCCACAAAGTCATGTGAAACGATATTAATGTACCATGAACATGTTCGCAGTATTATATGCCGTATGTCTCAAGGATAAAGGCTAGTTTACAACGATGCAAGGAGGAATGAAAACCATCTGTGTACATACAAATACCGAGGTTCTAGGTCAGTGGGCACGCTTTGTTTTTCATCATCAATTAAAAATTAAAAATAGAGAAGAATTTGTCTATCATCCCATCGTACTAATTTAATAGTGCTTTTATACAAGCACCTATTATCAAGGTATATCGTGAACGATAAAGAATAAAAACAGATGTAGGAATCAATAATGAAGTCACAATGATCCATATATTTATTTTAAAGCAATGGTTCCATTGAGAAGCAATGAGCAACGATTCCATTTTTTGGTTCATATAAATTTCGATTTTTATCTCTATCATTAATTTATAAAGCATGTATAAGTATTCTTATCAAAAATACTCATCACCTATTCAGAATTCCTATCAAATCGTCTGTTTGCTTTACTGACCCAAAATTCATTTTTGTTTTCATTTTTATCTTATCAATCATTCCAATTCACGTATGAATTTTTATGAGCTAAGATTATACACTGGCAGAGGTAATTATGTCAGCGAAATAAATTTAAAATTAGCTATATGTATTAGTAATTCATAAAATAAAAGCAATTGGTGACGTAAACGATAACTGCTATATAAATGTTACACCTTAACTTTTTCAGTGATGTTTAACTCTCACTGATTTGCTTCTTTCCTTGTCCAATAGCTTGAGAGTGAGAAGGATAGACTAAATGCTAATGGCTTTAATTTTACGAGCATGTTTAGCACGAAAAATATCGCTATGAGAACATTATGAAAATTTGAAAAGCGCCCGCCCTTGTCATGAGTAAAAAAAAAAATCATTCGTTTTCGGTAGTAAATTCCTTTGAAACCTGTAGGTATATTATCTGTTTGATTTCCCCACTTAAAAAAATGTTTGTTTGAAATTTGAATGTTTATAATGTGGTTTATAAGTATTGTAATGAGGTTGCAACTTAGTAAGTACCTGATACCTATTCGTTTTAATATGATCGGAAAATTTCAAGGCTACTTGTGTTATCTAAGTGAGGTTTAATTTATTTTATTACAATTTACAGAAACAGTGCTAGTTGCTTTTGAATAAATTATTTAACTTGTAGCGGAACTTGTACTTATTCAGAAAATATATTCTGAATAAGTAGGTAGTAGTATAAATATTTTCTGAATAAGTAGGTAGCAATACACTCTGGAGATGAGAACATTTTTTAGAGATTTTGATTGCATAAATAAATTTTAAAAAGTTTTATTAAGCTACTAATTAATAGAATCGTTTTGAAATAAAGTAAAAACAACCAAATAGGTAGATAAAAAATACAATGTAGTTATATTATTATCATATTTTTCCATTTTCATTTTAATATTTTGTCTGCTGAAATTACGTTATAATATGAGTTATGACCCATTGTGTTTGTCTGCAAATTTAAAAATATATGTAGATATACCGATACCCGATTGAATAATATAAAGGATTATAAAACAACTATTAAAACATCATACATCTGCCAATATTTTATACCAAAATAAATAAAGAGGTGCAAACTTTAATCTCAGGCAAGGATTACCAAACACGGTGAGTCACAAACTCGTTTTGCAAAAAAAACTTAAGGATATCGAAAGTGTAATAAATTATGAGAATAAGGTTTGGTTTTGGAGTCAAGTTAATTAAGTAGTTATTTGACCAAGTAATATGTTTTGATCATAATTTGGTGACAAAAAGTCATCTCTAAAATAGATAGGTAAGTTCAGAATAGTTACAATTTAGGTCAATCTATCATGGTAGAGCGTGGTAGAGCCAAAGAGAATTAAACTTTTTTTCAAATTATTTTTTTTTCGTTACAGCGATCCTGAATATAGGCCTGAATGTCAATATAGACTCACATTGCTAAAATTGATTCTTAAATAAGCATGACCTTGACTACCAACCAATATAACGCGAAATGCATTTGAGCAACTTATTTGATTATTGTCTGGATCCTTGTGAGGCATATATTAGCACATTATGAATAGTTATGACAGGTGCAACGCGCGTCATGGCCGCGAATGCTTCGCGCCTTTTTCGATTCCCGCGCCCGCCTGCGCAACGCCGCCATTTTTAATTTATTGAATTATTGGCTATAATTGTAATTATTAGTGCATACAATTAGTAATCGGAAATAAATGAATGTTACATACTTGTTGTTTATGAAGTTAAATTCAATAATCTTTGAAATATGATAACAAGTTGGTCTAATTTTCAAGCATCGTGGTTTACAATTTTCCATCAGTTACCTATTTATTACATATGAAAAGAAAAACTGTAACTACATACTCCAAATCCTGAAGCCAGTCTGCTGTAATACATTTCCGCCTACCGTTTCGTTCTGCTTTGAAAACAGATCATGTACACATTTATTTTCTTTACTAATAATCGTTTTTCAGCAATTTATCAATTTTTTTACCAAACGGCAACCTTTACAGCAATATATTTACCTACCTATCAGTTTCAAAAGGCCATTATCACAGTTACCTAGAACTCTCGTAAATTCCACGCAATATTTAACTAGGTAATATATTCATACAATAAGTCGCAAATTTAACTAAATAGTACGTCTATATACAATGTAAAATGCAATCGTGAAAGCAATGAGAACGGATGATCATAGTAATTTAGCCGGTTCGGGGGTGAGTGACCTCACTCAATGGAGTGTTGCGAACCGCTCACCGTCCAACATTGTTCAACAGTTCTCTGAGGAACGTGGTTTAACAGTGTTTTAATATTATCTAGATTTATTTATGCCTATTTTTATATATACATGTATATTAGGGAGATTCAGAATATTTTTTTGGAAGGTGGAATGATGTTTGGTAGAACATTTAAAGTTACCTATTAAGTTAAAAACAAATCAAGAATAATATTATTTTATTTCTACTTAACTATGTACTGAAAATAAAATATGTTTTCACATTTGCACTGCCAAAATTTGTGTTAAATTACATTGTATTATAAATGTAAAACGGTATTATCAACTATCTACTAATTCTATATTTTCTGTTTTTAGTGAATTTGCTGTCTATAATTAAAGTAGGTATGTGACAAGTTCGAACCAACTATTTCCTATCACTACATAGTATAAAACAAAGTCGCGTTTTCTGTCCTGTATAAATCCCAAAAATGCCACAATAAGAACATCGTGACTTACTTAACTTAAGGTTGATGTTCCGACCGTCCCTCCATACATTTTTGATTACCTCTAAACACTTAACACAGACACTATTTCTTTAAAACTAATCATTTTATCACTTCTCTATAATGAAATGTGTGCGCGTTCGACCTTTTTAATCAATAATTTACAATATTTACTTAGAAAAACAACAGTAAAATACCGGAAAAATTTGACACTTCTACAGTAGTGTGCGTGACTTTTGCCAAGCGAAACACGACATAAAGCACGACATCTAGCGCATAGACTATATACTTATTACAGATCTAGCGCGTCAATGTCTAAACGAAAGGCGATGTTTAGACATTGACGCGCTAGATGTCGTGCATTCGCGTTCGTTATCTTATGCATAATGAGCATAATTCTAATAAATCAAAGTTCTGTGTAAAAATTGAGTAATTTCATTTCCAATCGTTCAAAGAAAATAACAATAAAATAAAATAAAACTAATGACCTTAGAAACTATGTTTTTTTTTATTTATTACTCATTATTGTTCGTCCGTCGTAGGTCTGTAAACTGTATTGTACACTGAAGGTAAATGGTACTGTAGGTACTTTAGTTCGGCGTCGTCGCTCGTCGGCTTGATATAAAATTACATTCTTGATTTCATTGACACGCGCTATGATTTGCGCGCGGAATTTCTTGTGTTGTGAATTTATTTTTGTATGCTATGCATTTTAATTGATTCAAATTGCAATGTTTCTCTAGTATGCATTTGAGACTATATTGTAAATTGTAATAATTGATCGTGGGTATAGTAATTAATTATTCTAATAACGCAATTAGTAATATATGTATTTTCGGTGGGATTCAAAACAAAAAATTGGCCCGTGATTTTTATGAAATTTCACCACATTGCAAATCACATCAATCATAGTTCATACACATGTATGACGAAAGTGATTAGTATTGTGGCTAACATTGACTCATCAGTTCATCACTGAAACCAGTGATAAATCAGTACCTATATCATATTGTGTTTGAATATTTTTAAACAATGATATAAGTATACAATTATTATAAATCGGTAAACTATCAAAGTAATCACAAACTTGCAAACATTGGTAAAATGTCCAGTAGTTTATGAGCCTATTCATTACAATCAAACAAACAAACAAAGTTTTCCTCTTTATAATATTAGTGTAGACAAACAATATGAATACGATCACGAATGCAAATTCGGGGATTTTCTAATTATTGCTAAATAATAATTGAATTCGTTTTGAAATACTCTATAATTTTTAATTTTTTAGTGTATAAATAGACATTTATAATGTGGTGCTCATTTTTTTTGTACTGCTAACGCTATTGTAGGTACCTATTTTCGTTGTTTTATTTCAAGTGAACACGGCCATACAATTTTGTCACGAGCCGCCTATGATTGTAGGTACTTTTGTTAGGCTCCTTCGTCGTCCGCGTCGGCTCGAAAGTTCTTGATTTCATTGTCACGCGCTATGATTTGCGCGCGGATTTTCTTGTGTTGTGAATTTATTTTTGTATTATTATTTTTTTTTATTTTTTTTTTATTTTATTGATTCAAATAAAATATTTCACTAGTATGCATTTGAGACTATATTGTATTATGTATAATTTATCGTAGGTATAGTTATTCTTATAACGCAGTTATATTTTCGGTGGGACAATTTGACCCGTGATTTTTCTGAAATATCACCACGTTGCAAATCACATCAATCATACACACGTATGACGAAAGTATAGTGGCTATAATTGACTCATCAGTTCATCACTAAAACCAGTGATAAATCAGTATATCATATTTTATTGTGTTTGAATATTTTTTAAACAACGATATATACAATATTATTATAAATCGGTAAACTACCAAAGTACTTCCGAATTTTCAGACAGACAAACAAGTAGTTTGAACACGCAGTTTTCTTATACTAGTAGCAAAAATCAAAACCATAATATTATGTTTACCTACTATATTTTACTAAAAGTCGAGTGCGTCGAAATCGTAAATAATAATATGTTTTTCACCTTCCTGGTTATTTTCCCATAGTAAATAGTGTTTTAGGTTTGTTGTTGTAGGTAGGAATAATATTAATTATTCTTACTTGTTGGTTATGAAATGTATATTGAAATAATTTACTTTTACAAATCATAAGTGATATTAGTTTTGAGTGAAAATGCTTGGATCAGCATAATATTATATGGTACTTCAAATACATGTTTTGATAAAAAAAACAATAGTGTAATAAAATAAAACTGCGTTTTATTGTAATCAATGTTGACAATTTTAAATTCCAAAATTATTGATCAATAAAATAGTTTACACCAACAAATATAACTTTTATTTTTATAACAATCGTTCATAATATAAACCGTAGCAGGTGGCGTTTTGAAGTTCTGTCTACTCATACAGAAAAATGGAAAACTTGTTTTTTTTGTAAACAATTTATTACTCATGTTGTTTGGCAACTCGAAGCGTGGTCGTCCGTCGTAGGTACTTTTGTTCGGCGTCGCGTCGTCGTCCGCGTCGGCTTGATATAAAACATTCTTGATTTCATTGACACGCGCTATGATTTGCGCGCGGAATTTCTTGTGTTGTGAATTTATTTTTGTATGCTATGCATTTTAATTGAATATTGAATTGCAATATTTCTCTAGTATGCATTTGAGACTATATTGTAATAATTGATCGTGGGTAGGTATAGTAATTAATTATTCTAATAACGCAATTATATTTTCGGTGGGATTCAAAACAAAAAATTGGCCCGTGATTTTTATGAAATTTCACCACATTGCAAATTATATATTATACAATTACAATTACAATTATTATAAATCGGTAAACTATCAAAGTAATTACAAACTTGCAAAATATGCTTTTCCGAATTTTCAGACAGACACACAATTTTATTAGTTTGTTTTAGCAAAGTAGGTACCTATACCTATACGCTTACGTCGCGCGTCGCGTCGTCGAAAACGGTGCGCCCAGAAACAAACATACCTAATTCAGTTACAATCCTTTTTTTGTTCCGTAATTTATTGTATTTATTCTAATACGATTTTTTTTATTCGTCGGCCAGTTCTACTAGGTATAAAAAGATAAAATTGAAATATAATTATTATTGTAGCGACAGCCATATTATGTTACTATGTTTTCGTAAATATGTTTTTCACCTTCCTGGTTATTTTCACATAATCTTATCTTATATATAAAAATGAATCGCAAAATGTGTTGGTAAGCGCATAACTCGAGAACGGCTGAACCGATTTCGATCATTCTTTTTTTATTTTATTCCTTGAAGTACGAGGATGGTTTTTATGTAGAGAAAACGTAAATATTATGTACCACGGGCGAAGCCGGGGTGGACCGCTAGTATCTTATCTTATATATAAAAATGAATCGCAAAATGTGTTGGTAAGCGCATAACTCGAGAACGGCTGAACCGATTTCGACAATTCTTTTTTTATTATATTCCTGGAAGTACGAGGATGGTTCTTATGTAGAGAAAACGTAAACATGTACCACGGGCGAAGCCGGGGCGGACCGCTAGTCTTATATATAAAAATGAATCGCAAAATGTGTTGGTAAGCGCATAACTCGAGAACGGCTGAACCGATTTCGATAATTCTTTTTTTATTATATCCCTTGAAGTACGAGGATGGTTCTTATAGCTAGAGAGCTAGTTAGTTTAGTTTTAGTGCAGTGGCAGTGTAAATGTTGTTGTTGAGGTTATGTAAATTTAACACTTTAGTTAACTACCAAGATATAAAGAAATGAGGATAGGACACAATAACTATTGGTTGAGGTATTTATAAACTCATAATATACTTTTAAGAAAATCACGTTTTAATAAATTTCTAGAATTAAATTAGAACAGCTGATTCAAAATAGCCTAAAAAATCTTAATAATAATAATTACGCTTCACAGCAAGAAGAAATGTACCATATGTACCCGCACAAAGTCGATATTGTGTTGCCTACCGTTCGACTCAATGGCTAGGGTTGTAACTACCTTTAATAATTATTACCAAACTAATAAACCGAGTGATGCGAA
>CAJQZN010031390.1:0-12305 GCA_907164685.1 Colias eurytheme | reverse complement strand
CTTAGTTATGTTAGAAATTACTCAAAAATTTTTAAAAAAGTTTGTTTCACTGCAAAGCGTTTGTATATCAAAGAAAAAATACGCGACTCTGATAATAAAGTTAAAACAGTTTGGTCAATTATTAATGGTGAAATGGGTAAAAGCAAATCAAGTAATACCATAAAACTTGTAAATAATGACAGGGTTATTGACAAAAGTGCTGATGTTGCGCTTGCTATTGAAGAATTCTTCAGTAGTGTCCCTGCTACTATTACTAATAGTTTAAATTCGTCTTCAGCACTTGCAGAAACCTTTTTGAGGGACCATGTTGCGGAGTGCAGTACATTATTTGAATTACGACACGTAACTGCTAGTGATATTGTTACTGCCTTTAAGACGCTTAATCTAAAAAATACTTGTAATCTTTGGGGAATGTCCGTAAATTTAGTTAATAATATAATAGAAAATATTGCGAAAAACTTAGCTTTCATAGACGATCTATTTTTAATGATTTGTAATAATGTTATGAGTAGACATCGGATTATATGCATTTGCATATTTGCATATGCAAATGCATAAAACTCTCCAATTACGGCGTTAGTGCATATTTTAGCCTTTTTCCCCAATCGTGCATATTTCGTTAAGTAGCGGGAGTTTTGATTGGTCGACTAACCTTTATTAGCCAATCAGAACGCTCAGCGAGTAAAAAAACCCTATTTTGGCATGGTAAAATGGCAAAAAATTACAAAATGGGCTCCATTTTAAGTAAATTATGAGCCATTCAAAATAGGGCTAGATTACCCTTTTGGGGCTAAAAACTTAAAACACGGGTTGAATTCCAAAAAAGGGCTAGATTTAGCCCGGAAAAGTCTAAAGTGGCAACACTGGGCTCGCGGGTGATAAACGTCACAAATTTGCGCTCGAAAATTTGGTAAAAATGCTTAATTGTATATTGGCACAAAAACTATACTTAATTTCAAGAAAATTTCACTGTTTTTGTACAATCTTTGATTTAAATAATTATATAAAAATAATAAAGGTTTTTTGATTTTGTATTGTGCATATTTTAGGCATATCAGTCGTTTTTAGTGCATATTTTGGCCTTTTTTAGTGCATATTTGCATGCATATTTTGGCATTTTGTTAGTGCATATAATCCGATGTCTAGTTATAACCAAGAAGCTTATATTTAATACACTGGAGATTTCAGTATGTATTTATCCCTTTCACACCTAACTAACTATCTAGGTGTAGTAGTGAAGTCCCGTCTCCCCGTAGTGGGGTAAGGGGCAAATGCATTATTCATACATCTGTTTCACTGATCGATTTTCTTTAGGGACAAGTAGGTGATCAGCCTTCTGTGTCCTGCCAGACCGAGACATTTTTTTTTTCTTCGTCTCCACCGGGAATCGAACACAGGAGTCAGGACCCCTCGGTTCTACGCTCACGTGTCAACCACTGTACCAAGGAGGCGGTCAACTACCTAGGTGTGAAAGGGATAAAAAAACATTCAGGAGTCATTCAACGTCATATTTTCTTGTTACAAGTTAATGTTCATACTGAAATCTCCAGTGTATTAGATATAAGCTTCTTGGTTATAAATAATTTTCACGATACATTTTAAATTTAAAATTATCCAACATAAGTAGAAGGAGACCTATATTTTGATACAGTATTATTATTTAGATATGAAATTTATGAAATAAATAATATTTTCAATTTAAATCTATAATCTGTTCTATTAAGAAATTATTTAAAAATAATATATTTAGTACCTCTTTCTCTTTCCTGTTCAATTGATCCTGCAAAACTTCTTGTTGGATTTCAAATTGTTTCTTTAGTTGTTCTTTCAACTTTCTATTTGCCTCGGCTTGAATCGCTAAACTCTGAAAAAAAAAACAATCAAAATTTGATACAGAGACCGAATTAAATAGTTTGTGTTTCATAATAATAATAATAAAAACTTTATTGCACAGACAAACAAAACAAAATCAAACAAAAAATACAAACAAAGTAATATAGAGCGGAACAAAATAGGCGGCCTTATCGCTAAGAAGCGATATCTTCCAGGCAACCTTAGGATATAGGAAAAGTTTGAATAAAAATAAACAATTGGATAGTAGAAGGAGTATAGTGTTTCATCTATATACACAGAAAATCTACCGCATAATAAAATTTTTAAATTGATAATTTTTCATAAATATTCATTAAAATCATTGGATATTGCAATGTAGATACATGTATGTTGTTCACGTACCAAAAAGGCAACACGAAAGTCAGGTAATTGCCCGAATCATGTAGGTGAACGAGTGAGATATTTATCCATACTAATATTATAAATGCGAAAGTAACTCTGTCTGTCTGTCTGTTACTCAATCACGCCTAAACTACTGAACTAATTTGCATGAAATTTGGTATGGAGATATTTTGATACCCGAGATAGGACATAGGCTACCTTTTATTGCGAAATATGTACCACGGGCGAAGCCGGGGCGGACCTCTAGTTTCTTATAATTTATCAAGTTTTAGACAAACCGCGCGAAGCCGCGGGCGGGAAGCTAGTTTGTAATACAATATTGTTGACCTAAAATATCTATTCTTATGATATATCATGGAATTTATCCATTTACCTGTTTCTGGAACTGTTTTTCCTTCTCTAATCGTTCCCGTTTAATCATGTCCTCCACTTTCGCTTCTATAATAGCCTTTTCATCGTGACCTGAAAAAATTTAAATGTAAGACAATTTGTAAATTGTAATATAAAAATGTAAAAACATGTAGTTCCCTTTTTTCTTTATATTTTATAGATATTTTTTGTGCTACTGTGTAATTTTTAAAGCAAGATCAAGAAATACGAGTAAAACATAATATATAACTCCATAAACTAATTAATTTATTTATTTAAAAGAAAGTATAAAAAATACTTGCACATAAGGCTTAAAACAAATTCTGATTTGAATATATAATTTAAAATCAATGAAACGAATATAAAAAGTAACTCACATTCAATAGCTCTGTTAATTTTAAGATCTCTCAAAGTTTGTAACTCGGCGATTTCGTTTTGTAAATATTGCACCTGAAATATGAAGTCACGTTTATTCAAGGTATATTAAAAGACAACTTTTTATTTAATATGACCCAGAAACCAACAAAATCTATACATATAGAAATGAAACCCGTTTCGCGTTATCACGGCATCACATGTGAACGGCTGAACCGATTTCGATAATTCTTTTTTTTATTATATTCCTTGAAGTACGAGGATGGTTCTTATGTAGAGAAAACGTAAATATGTACCACGGGCGAAGCCGGGACGGACCGCTAGTATTTTATAAAGAAGCACTGAACTCAAATCAATTCATATGTTTTTTGACAAACAGACAAATTGAAGTTATAATTCTCTGTTTAATATAATAACGTAACATATTGTGAAAAATCCTGGCGTCAACTTATAATCAATGAAATGTGTCGCTACTCTTTTGTTGTTATTTGTATTATTGTAATTTTCTTTATAATAATTAACTTTTTTATATTTCACAAAACTGTTATAACAATAAGAAACTAAATAAATTACGATACCTGTTTCAAAGTGTACATTAGAAGTAAGTCGGTATCACCCTTGACCTCCAACTTGCGGGCAGTGATGTCGATTCCCGGGAAGAGCATTTGCAATTCTTCCTTGTAAGCTTGGCGGGCTGCTTCAACCTGAAATATAACAGATTTAAGTTATTTTATTCTACAAATTAGTAATATATTTATTTTTGTAGTCTTTCAAATTGTATTAATATTATACCAATATTACAATAAATGAAAAATAAAAATATTTTAACTATTCTGATTAATCGTTTTATCCTGTCCTTGTATCCTTTTATCAAATACTTTCTAAGAAATTTTTAAATAGATAAATTCCGATATCTAGGGTATAGATGGCGTGGGGTGTAGCAAGATACATAATACCGAAAAAAGCCCAGGCGTCTCCGCGGATTGGCAAAGAGCGCGGGTTCGAATCCCGTGTTGTGATCGAATTTTTTCTATTCTTTGTTAGTTTATTTTTAATGTTTTATTGTTTTTTGCAAATAATAACACCATCGAGGAACTATATTTTATCACAACAAATATCGCTTTGTTACGCTGTGAAAGAGTGCAAAACAAACAGACTTTCACATCAATAATATTGGTAACGATAATACATTCAATTTCTTTTTTTGTGGTATTTAAGTTACCTTATTCCAATACTTATCACCGAGCACAGCTTTTTCCACACACTCTTTATATTCAGCTTCCGCATTACCGAGGTCAGATCTAAACTGTTTGATATATCGCTGTGTTGCCGCTATGCTCTCGGGTGGAGCTTGTACACCAGCCTTTATCATGCGGTCTAGGGTTTCTGGAAAAGGTTAATTATTTTATTTTAGATGTTTTTAGTTCATTTGGAAACGGTAAACTTTATTTATTGTGTCTAAAATTCAAATCATTGATGTACGTATAAGTAACTAAAGTAAGAATTGTCT
The DNA here is from genome assembly GCA_907164685.1 of Colias eurytheme. Taxonomy (NCBI): domain Eukaryota; kingdom Metazoa; phylum Arthropoda; class Insecta; order Lepidoptera; family Pieridae; genus Colias; species Colias eurytheme. Next base: position 7,816 of record CAJQZN010031390.1, on the reverse strand, counting down.
TCAAAAAAAAATGTTTGAGCAGCAAAACTATTCATTGAACACCTTATTTCGTGGCAGTAATATTCCAAGTCTATTATATACACTTAGTAGAAAACTCTGCCCAATAAGTGCATAGGTAGAGTTTTGCATCGGACACATTTTGAAAATGATTGACAATTATTCAAACTCACTCAAACTCAAAGAAGTGTTTGAAGTTTGTTTGTTGTGAAGAAGTTGAAGTGAAGGTATTTTTAAATTGAAATTCAAATCGTCCACCACTACTTATAAACAATAAACATAACAAAACATTCTTTTTTCGAAATGCCCGGAATACTGTTAAAATCAAATAGCCTTTTCAACAACGCCTTTAGTACACCGACGCATTCGCGTGCGGCAGCGAAACAACGAAAAATCTGTCAGTAGTGTGGCAGGATTTCGCATATGATATGTCTCACTCTAGCACATAGATAGATGAAATAGTTGCGTCCTTGTCAGTATTGTTTCGCAAGGAACTGCGAAATGGCCATTACACAGACGCATTGCGAAAAAGTTGCGAAAACATTGCTGTGTACTAATGTTCCGCAGATATTTCGCTACGCAGTAGTTTCGCAGAGATTCGCTGCCGCACGTGAATGCGTAGGTGTACTAACGGCGTAAATACAAATAATAATCATACCAATAGCACATCTAGCTTTAGCAGAAGCCTCTTTGGCCTTCTCAATGGTAGCGTCTCGTTCATTTTGAGCACCCTGAAGCGCTGTGAAATGCTTCTTATCTAAATCATCTATGGGTGCTTCTACAACCTGAAAATGAAATGAAATATGTTTATTATGGATACATAAAAAATACAAATAAAATAAAACAAGAAACTTAAATCTATGTATGCCACAAAAGGCCACCCACTCAGTGCAATACACTGATTTTCAGTGGTTGCCTTAGAAGAAATGGTTTCAATACTGTTTTACCAAATTATTAAATATTCTAGAAATTCAACATTATTATGTTAAATGAAATAATAATTTAATATGATTGTAATTCGAAAACAATCGAGGAATAAACATTGGAAGACATAGAGAAGGAATGAAATATCAGAAAATATGGATAAATAATGAATTTACATATTCTATAATAATAAGTTTTCACAAAAAGTAAACATTCTTATGATTAACAAACAGACAATTTCTTAACTTGCTATCTATTACATACAAAGGGATTTCTTTAAACAATTGATACACAGATAAATGAAGCTTCCAATAGTTCGGTCTTTTAATATTTTTTTTTGCCAATAATTTTTAATTAACAACTGTCAATTTATATTTTATCTATACTAATATCATAAAGCTGAAGAGTTTGTTTGTTTGTTTGTTTGAACGCACTAATCTCGGGAACTACTGGTCCGATTTGAAAAATTCTTTCGGTGTTAGATAGCCCATTTATCGAGGAAGGTTGTAGGCTATATTTCATCACGCTACGGGCAACAGGAGTGGAGCCACGGGGGTGAAACCGCGCGGAGCAGCTAATAAAAAAATAATAATAATAATGAATTTACAGTTTACCATTATAATAAAATTTATTTACCTTATACAAAGCTTTATTATAATCAGCGCAGCACTGTGTAGCCTTCTTGTAGTTATCGATGGCTATTTTGGTGTTCTCGTGCATTTCGTGTTCAATCTCAACCATGTCCTTTGTGATCACGATCGGCGGAGGTTCGTGTGGTTCGCACTTGTCTGTTTGTACGAGAGTCGCTGCAATTGAATTGTTATAAGGTTAGTTTATTGAATACTAGCTTTCCACCCGCGGCTTCGCCCGAGCAGTCCTACAGGATAAAACCTATCGTTTGTCCCGGGGTAAAAAGTAGCCTATGTCCTTTCTCGGGTATCAAAATATCTCCATACCAAATTTCATGAAAATTGGTTCAGTAGTTTAGGCGTGATTGAGTAACAGACAGACAGAGTTACTTTCGCATTTGTAATATTAGTATGGATTACGAATCTTTACAATCTGCTAGTTACTTTAGTCGATATGGACAAGCAATATAGAAAGTAGAAACATTATTTCAGAAACAATAGCACACAAGAAAAGTAATGCTTAGATAACCTAACTATTGATTTTTGTAATTTTTTTTATCATAGACATAATGTTCAGAAACTTTCTTTGTATGTATTAAATTAATACATATTTTCCTTACATATAAGAAGAATATTTGATAACAAATTACCTGGTGTCTCAACCTCGGGAGTCTCCAACTTTTTCTCTTCCACATACAATGGTTCAAATTTTGTTGGCGGTACTGTTATATAACAATGAATGATATTAGCAATGATAGTTAGTTATAATGATTTGATTTTAAAATTTAAAATGGAATAAGGAAAGATATGAAAAACAGCTATATTTAGAATATGAAAGGTAGATTTTAAGGCATTAGTAGTTTATTATCTTGGCCAAACATAAAGCTGAAATATTTTATTGTAATCTACAAAATGAATATACGAAAAAGTATTTCATATATGGCTTCACTGTTAATGTACTTTAAAGGTATAATCCGTTGGGTCACTGTTTTAGAAAATATATTTACAATACATTGTGCTTACGTTCATATGACTTCTTTGAAAAAGCCTTCTTTGCATCAGCTTCAAGGTCTTGTTGAGATCGCTGTTTGAAATCCATTGGCGATACTCCTTCCTGCAATTGTTTTAACAATAAATCAATATTATACCCTCTTTAAGTTCATAAAAAAGAACAAACATAAAATAAATGTCAGATTACAGAGTTAAAACTTGGCAAAAGAATGAAATAAAATTTAAAAAAATTTGCAACAATCTACTGATGTTGGGATTCTATTTGCAAAGCAATAAAATATTTCATTGAAGCACAGCTTCCAATTAAGAAAGCACTCTCAAATATATCATATAAGTAGGTTGCTTTAACAATATACAAAATATTAAAATATTTTTTAGTCTTTAAACATAAAAATTACAGTTTAACCACTCTATAGAGCGGCCATACACGGACTGCTTCAAGCAGTTGACTTCTGACGCAACCGCGCGGTGAACTAAAGATATTCATTTACTGCTATACACATGACTGCTCGAGCAGTCAAGACAGATTCAAGCCGTTAACTGCGCGGTTGGTAGCAATAGCTTGAGCAGTCAACCAACAATGACTTGAGCAGTCCGTGTATGTCACTCAGTCGTTAACTGCTCGAGCTGCCCGTGTACGGCCGCCCTTAAAGGCTTAAAAAACAAAAATAATATTTCACAAACCTTTCCAAACAAAAAGTTAGACACTGTAGTGGTGGCTTTATTGAACTGGTTAACTGTGGACTTCCAATATGTTGTATTCTCCTGGTACACAAGCGCAACTAAGTCGTTAGCCCAGGGGGCGTTTGATTCTAACCAGTTTCTCGCTTCTGGGCTGTTCCTGAAATTTAAAGTGAAAATATTGTTTAAATACAAGGCATTATTTTTAAAATAAACAGAAAGATTACACAAGATTGTTGGAAACATGAAGAAAGGATGATTTTACTTTTTTTTCCGTTAACTCATCATTATAAGTAGGAAAAATTAATATACATTTTGATGCTCATTTTTACTAAATAAAATAAATGTAAACATTAATACTAATTTCTAATCAGTTATTTATTGCTTCAATGTTAACTTATAGAACATTCAATAATCAATATGTACCATATAAATCAACACATTATATTATTAAGTTATTGCATAGCTTCTATCGCAAGCCTTGAGCGCGGGGACCGAATCCAGAATTTGCGTAACGAAAAACCTCACGCTCCCCACTCCGAGGGGCGCGGAGGTGTGGCTTGAAGGCATAGCATGCAATAGCTTTACCGCGGCAGTCCCCGAGTGACACACATCTTTTTATATAAATAAGTATAGCTTACTTGGCATAAACCACAGCTGAACCAGTGAGGAGTGTAGCACCGAGGGTGCCCCATAGTAACTTTCGGGATTTTGGGGCCTGCTTGCCAGAATCTGACGCATGTCGCCGCTGGGGTGATCTCATTACTATAAGAGCTGAACATGATCCATCGCCAATTTGTTTTCTGACCTTAAAAAAAGGTGCAAAAAATTCAATGAACAAATTCAAATAAACCTAATTTCTTAATATAAAAGTTTTGTTAACATTTGGATTTTGAACATTGTTTTGTACAGACTTGTTTTGATAATTTAATAATGCAGTAAAATTGCTTGTATTTTTGAACAGACTTTTATTAATTAATAGGTATTATGGATGAATGAGTAAGGTATATAATATTATATGTATAGGTTTATATGTTTACAGCTGATAATTTTGATGATTACGTTACCAAGTTTAAGGTTAGATTAGTTGAATATAATCTATGGTTATGTTATGTTATGTAATACAACAATAACAAGACTAAATAACATAAAAATTTATTTGTGGATAGAAGGAGACTGTATTAACAAAATAGCCGTAGAACACATCTTTACCGTGTATTTATTTGTTGTTATTGGTATCTATTTGAAAAGCCACTTTCGCTAAATTTTAATGGAGTTTTGACGCATAAGGAGTAATAGCTTGGACATGAAAATTTTTATATTCAAAGTAATACCGTAATACATACCAAAACTAAGCTGGGATTTGCTATTTGATTTGTAAATCTATACATTTTCGGCAGTGAATATTTTCCACTCGGGCTGTCAAAACCTAGAGATCATCGTAGATAACAGAGTGAAGTGCCTAAAAGGGAGCTATAGACAAATCTTAATAATAGAGCTATGTTGTATACAGAATAAAAATACAAAAAAAATCAAGAAAGTTTATATTTTCCATTATATTTTCTGGTATTTTCATGCTGCTTTACTTCATCATAATCTATCAGATTTTTGGATTTTTTTTCTAATATAGGGAATCTAATTATATTACATATCAGTATGGTACAATTGTATTATATATATTATATTGTGTTATAAGTTAATGAGTCAGTGCAGTGACTCGACTCGTCGCTCGGAGCAAATAATGACATTTGACAATCGACGAATTTTACATAAACTTTTGATTGTTCATTGTTCAATCTTCATGTAAATAAAAAGATTATTTATTCAAAATGTTTCGCCGCACATTCTCCGGTAATTTTTCATTACATTTGTAATATAATTATTCTTTAGTCAAGTGCTCACTTGAATTACATAATTAATTATTATTTTATGTATGTCTTGACAATTGAGGTTATCTTTATTTCCAGTTCTTCGCGGCCTGAGACCTTTAACAAATCCTTTATACAATACTACCAGAGTTATCCCAAATGAACATCGCTGTTTCTCCACATTATCTATGAAAACGAATCTTTCTTTAACCAATGACAGCCTCCCAACTACCCATTTGTTGAACAACAAGCAAATTTTAGATGTATGCAGGAACATCGAAGCAGTCCCAGTAAGGACTGTAACCAAATTTAGCCTGAAGAAGGGTAAGCGGAAAACAGTAAAGCCAGCAATAAAAAGATTCTTCAGATTACATTGGGGCGGATGGATCAGAACAAAAGTTGGAAGAAATAAGAAAATGTGGAAGAAAAGTTTAGCACAAAGAAGGCGTTTGAGGCAACATGTATTCTGTAACTCTACACAATCTACTCTACTCGATAAAATGGTAACCAAGTTTTGGAAAAAACCCAAGTATTATGTTGAAGATCCTTATGCACCGTACCATACAAGGGAAGAGTTTCATATAACAAGAAAGAAGCCTGCTAATCATTAAGTGCTTAAGTTTTAAACAGTAGTTATAATAAAATGTTACATAGGTAATGGATCTACTTATTTTAACCCTTGTTACAGTAGAATTAATAATTATTCTAATATTATAATATCAACTTAACCCTTATTCAAACGCGAGCCTGTGGAGGAGCTAACAAAAAAGTAAGATACGTTCCTGGGTAATTTTGGGTCGTAGATTTCAAAAATACACACAAAAAAGGGGTTAGTGGGGGGGAAGTACCCTTTTTTCGGTGGGAAGTATATATCCCGTCATCTGTTCTCTCTTGTAAAAAGTTTGGGAAGGTGGGAACTATAGCTCCCAGTGTCCACTCCAGACATCAATATTTTAAAACACTAGTTAGTTGCCCTGACTCCACTTGTGAATTTAATGTTATCGTAAAAAATTACAAAGATCAAGTTTTTTAATAAAGGACATGAAAGTACTCATCAATGCAAGTTTCTTTTACTGAGGGAAGAATTCGGGAATTGAAAAATGAATGACTTCAACATAAAAATGGCATTTTTCTAAAACAAAATAAAAACAATAGGTAAATACTAATGTATTGAGTTAAGATTTCTAATTATCTGATCAGGAAATAACGAATAACAATAAATAAGTTGCTTATACCAACTAAAAAAGATTTTTTAGACACACAGATTTTATATATAGAATTTCCGAATGTCGTGTGCAGTGACGAACACTGGGATGATATCTTCCCACTTAAAGACATAATTTCAATCGACTCTACCAAGGTATAAACGAAAGATTCTGGGCATATTTTTACGTTTCACGCAACCGTAATATGGTCTAGTTTACATAGCTAGAACTCAAATCTACTTATCTAATTTTTTTTGAGCACTACACCAAAAACTAAAAAATAACGGTCGTTTTCGGCTGAAAAATCACGTCACCTGACTTTGACGTGTGTTTACCATGACATGTAATAATTCTCTGAAAAGTGTTTCCATGAAAAAAAGTTCTCTAAAATGTTAAGATTGCGTAGATAAATATTACACTGCATTAGGTTTAAGCATATAAAAATAAAACACGATTTACTTCAAACTGAGACGTGGGAAGTATAGCTCCCAGCGTTTTAATAAGGGTTAATACCTATGTGGATCAAATCTAGAATTTTTCTTAATCTCTGTTTTATTATTGTACTAACCATAAAATTAAAACTATGAATATAATATAATATGCCATTTAGAAACTACTACTAAACTACTTCTAAATGGCATATTCTTCTGTGTATGTTTCGGATTTAATTGCAATTTATTGCTTGTCTCCAAGTCTGTTGAAAATGCTTTATGGCTTTCGATTGCAATTCAAACCCGATTGTTTAATTTAAATTTATACAATATAGTTTATCTGTTTAGAAAAATATTTTTATACCATTATAAAGTTACATTTTAATCAAATGTTTCATTTTAAATACTATAATTATTATGTCTAACTTGTATTTCTACTTAAGTATAAGTAAAAATAATTATGTGAGAAACATTTTATATGTATCTACATATGTAATTAGTTTGTGAAGAAATAATTACATACATATAAAAATGTGAGTGGAAAATAATGAAATGGAATGTAAAATAAGTGCATAATGTCATCTGTCAACTGTCATGTATCAGATGGCAATTTGTCATTCATGTCAGTGTCAAGTGTCAACTGTCTAACCAAAATATTATTGACGCGGTTGCGTAATTTATCATTGATGTGGATATTTTTAAGTTTTTAGGACTATAAATAATTTTTTTATGAAATAAAATTGTGTATCTTGAAGTGACGTTTAAATCTATTCGAGTATGAACAGCGCGTGGTTTGTTCGGCGTTCGATAAGCTGTATAAAACCTCAAACTTTGAGGAAAACTGTCAATAGCGCGACAGCGGCAACAGTGTTTGGATTTCGAAAATTTTCGGCGGGAACAGTTTCCAACATGAAATTTGTACAGTTTTCATACAAAAACAATCCAAGTGAAATACGTGTTGGGTATTTAGATAATGATAATGTGGTTGACTTAAATAAAACAATCCCTGATTTGCCGACAACTTTATTGGAAATTTTGAAGAAAGGACAACTTGACAAGGTTTTAAGGTG